>NW_004624975.1:381548-407352 GCF_000247695.1 Heterocephalus glaber | reverse complement strand
TTGCACCAGTCTACACTCCCACCAGCAGTGGAGTAGGGTTCCTCTTTCCCCCACAGCCCCACCAGCATTTGTTATTGGTTGATTTCATGATAGCAGCCATTCTTTTGGGGGTGAAGTGGAATCTCAGTGTTATTTTCATTTGCATCTCTCGAATGACCAGTAATGTTGAACATTTTTTCATATGTTTACTTGCTGTTTCTACTTCTTTGTCTTAGAAATGTCTGTTCATTTCAGATGCCCATTTTTGGATTGGGTCTTTAAGTTTAGGAGGTCTGATTTTTTAAAGTTTTTTATATATTCTAGATAGTAGACCTTTGTCTGAGAAACAGCAGGTGAAAAATTTTTCCCACATTGTGGGTTGTCTCTTCACGGTGTTGGTGGTTTTTCTTGCTGTGCAGAGGCTTTTTAGTAAGAAGAGATCCCACTTGTTGATTGTTTGTGCGAATTCATGGGCAACTGAGGTTTTGTCCATAAACTCTTTTCCTACGCCAATGTCTTCAAGAGTTCTTCCTAACCTCTCTTCCAGTCGGTTTAGTGTTTCTGTTTTAATATTTAGATCTTTAATCCATTTCAATTTTAGTTTATACATTCTTGAAAAACAGCAGCCTTTCCTTCAGTCAGTGGGCATCTAAAAACTGGCCTATGTTTGGAAATTAAAGAGTAAATTACCGCTTTTTCTTAGAGTGGCTTTTCTCAGCCTATTCATCATCCATCATTTATTTTCTTTTGATTATATAAACTAACCAGTACTGTTGCCTCCCCCAAATTGTGTTTCTCAATAATTATACCCTATCAATTTTGTAACAGGTCAGACTTCTCTTAGGTGTCACACTAACCTATTATGTAAATTTTACCCACTCTTATTTTGATATTTAAATGTCACCTGGCTTCTTAGTTTTAGAATCTTATTAAGTCTAACATTATCAAAATTTCCAGGACTATCATGTCAACACTTACCATCATTCTTGCCTACAGGAGATAGCCATCTCTGAACCCAAATAATCTGATGACCCCCTAGTTAATGAATACGATATTGTTTTGATAAATTGACCATGTCATAGAATATAGGCAGCAGATGGATTTTTTTGCTATACTGCTAATACATCCACAACTCCATACCTTATGATCTCACTTTCCAGAATTTTCAATAGAAATTTTAATCTTTATGAATCACATTGTGTTAACTATGACTTTTACTAATCTTCCAAAAGCCACTGGAGTTTACTAATACTTCCATTGGTCTGCTAAGGGTTTTAAATCTTGTCAAAGGAGAGCACTACCATATGAACAAACTCTGTTATACAGCTTTATTTTCTGTCCTTTTTGACTCAGAGATACTTAGGATTCAGGCCCACATATATTCCCTTAGTTCTTTGTTGTATTTCATAAGTCATATTATTACTGGCATATTGTTACTTCCTCTTCTCTGAGAAAAAACATTTTAAACTTGGATTAAATTATGAGATAATCTATTGTCCAGGAGAAATGATAAGGTAGACTTAGTTGCTTTGTAAGTAAAAAACCACTGTATTGTTCTTAAGTATGAATGGAGAGGTGATTTTTAAATTATAATTAAGAAGAGTAGAACACTTCTATATATGCAAGACATCTAGAGGAATATCAGGATTAACATTTTCATCAATGAATTCATAAACTAACATGCTATGTTCCAAACCTCAAGGTCTGATTTTTTCTGAATGAATGAGATTGTCCTTTGAGTAGCAAACTTGGCACAGTTGAAAAGTCAACCTATTTTGGATTTCTCTAACCTTATAATTAAATCCTGATGACTTTAAACTGTTTTGTCTTCTGGCTGTATGAATGTGTCTGCATCGTCCCGGAGGCTCTCTAGGTTTCCCATTCAATTAATCTGGTGATTAATTATCCTCTGAGCTTTGTCATTCTTCTGGTAAAAGTTTGAACAAGTAAGCCAGGACAGCATAACGAGTTAGTGTCTGTTATAACAGGGACCACAGTGCTACATAAATCATTGATTATATAGATTCAAGATCGCATTTTATTCCAAACTTCCCAGGATGACCACAGCACAAATGGATAGAGGTTAGGTTCCTCAGGAAACATATTATGGTGAATAGATGGAAATTTGAAATTTATTAGGGGATTATTCACAGAACCTACATCTGTGAAGAGCAGAGTAAACCCAGATAGGCAGAAGTTGAACTGCAATGTAATTCTAAGCAAAGATATGTCCAATACCTTGAGGACAAGTCCATATCTTCTGACTATTTAAAGTTAACCAGAATTGTAGAAATTGGGCTGAAATTTATCAGTGGATATATGCTCCTTTCATGTCAATTCACATGCAGCTCTCACTGACACTCCAGGCTGCACAGAAACCTATCACTACTCTCCCATGAGAGTCAGAAGTTTCTCTTAATTTTTTTCAATGAATTCAGTGACTTTCCTTGTTCTTATCTCTAGGCCAAATATCTAAATATTTATTAACTATTAACTACTTATAAGAAGTTTACAGAAAGAAATGATTGTATACCTGTATTTATTCACCACAGTGTCTTGAAGACAGCTATATAGCAAAATCCAATGTCAAATGTCCCAAATCTGTGTCTTTCAATACCAAAGAATGGACTCAAGGTCAAAGGAGGCCAAGAGTAGCAAAGGTTTACTGAGAGAATGCTCCTGAGAGACAGGAGGGATCTGGAAAAGGAATTGCCTCCAAAGCTCTTTGTCAAGGGTATTTTATTCAGCAAAATCACAACTTGGGTAGCTGTGGGTCAAACTACAATCAATCTATAGGACTGCGAGTTTAGTTTCTTAGCTAATACTGATCTACTTTGGAAGCAACACATGTAGTAAGGGTATATTGGTGATGGTCATTAACTTTTGCTAATCTATAACTTCTAACAGAAAGAACAACCTAGGAAGGAAAGGGAGTATGGATCAAGGTATTCTGGCCTCCCACCTGTGTGATTCGCTGGATTAGATTGGCTCAGTGCAATGGCGTGGTACAAATTCCAGTACAATCTCAAACTGCTATTTATCTCCAGCGAGGCTTGCAAGCCTGGGTCTCTTCAAATTCATCTCCAGCTACAATTTTGATGTCTCCTCTTCTGCACTGACTCCTTCCAGGCCTGAGCCCCCTATTATGACCCATCTAACTTAACCATATATAGTACTAGTTTATTTTCTAAAAGTACTAACATATATTTTAACTCACTTTATTCAAATGTTTTCCCTGACAATCTGGTTCACAAAATTAGGAAGCCAGGCCCTCTGATAAACATTACTGTTTACTCAGGCTTTCTTGACTAAATGAGGTCTGTCATTATTTCCCTTTTGATGGTTGTTCTGTTAAAGCACGCAGTTTAAAGTGTATAGTTAAAGTACATACAACAGTAAAAACAAGTATTTACTTCAAAGAATGTAAAGGATAGGGAAAATTATAAATTCTAAAAGAAAAAATACTAAGTAGACTAGCCAGAATTAATAGTCATAAACATCAAATTAACATACATTTAGCATGATAAATATTTTTAGGACAATTTGACTTTCCTATTAGAGAAACAAATATGTTCAATAAAATTCAAAATCATAATTATACAAGAAAGTAAATTTTTACATAGATATATTCCCATGTAACTATTCTCTAGCTCAAGCTACAATACAAAAAAGTACATTATATGAAAGGAAATGTAGGTAAACATTAATTTAGTTCAATGAAAAAGACTAATGAAGTGATTATAAACATTTATTATACTTTTAAATATTCATTTTAAGCACTAAGAATATTATGTTCTTTTAAAGTATCATCACTTCCAGTTTAAGAGAAGAGATAATAAATACAGCAGTATTTGGGATATTATATTTTATAAACAATGTTCCAGTTTTAGATAGATACAAATACAAATATGATGAAAAGATGTGGATATCAATGCCCCCACATTTCTTTATAATCCCCCTTAGTTATATCAGTAATATTATTATGACATTAAAATTTATGGCATTTAAATTCTGTACCTTTACCACACAGTTCCAAGAGAACCATCTATTTCAATAAATGTGTAGAAATATATAAATTGAATTAACCTTCTGAAAAACCATTTTACCTAGGTTTTTCAATTCCTAAAGGGTTAATATTTTCCCATTTGGCTGTTTTCTCAACAAGCGGTTTTTCCCCATGGAAGTATTTTCTGTGTGATGTATTAAGGAGTTTAATCATCATTTCCTACTGCCTGATATTTTGGTGGGGCATATAATTTTTTTAATCATTCTTTTCTTTTATCAAAAGAAGAAATTTGTACACATTGCACTGTGGCTTCTGGCATTGAACTTGCTTTCGAGAACTACTAGTTTCACTTAGTTCATGGAAAAGAAAGTTTTTGTGCTATTATCCATTTGCTTCTTTTTTGAAATAGAGAATCTTTCTTGTCTCTGATTAACTAAAAGATAATGAAACACTGTGTATCAAGTATTATTATTCTCATGATTTTTTCATGGAATTTTGTTTTATTTTTCATAGAATAAAAAATAAAATTAAGAAATAAGTGCAATGACAATTGACTTTCTTTTTAAATTATTTGAATCATTCTCCTTGGGCTCCTAAAATTTGTCTTCATACTTTAGTTTTGATAATTTTTTAAGGACTAAATCATATACTCAATATTAAGAACATGTTATATGCTACTAATGGTGGGTTTTCTGTAGGGCTCTCCTATCTACCTCTTTATTATCTTATCATAATTTTTATCATCTTATACATCCACATACAATCCTTATATTTAATGCTGTCATTTTTCTGGATGAGATTTTTTATATTATAGGTGTGCATTATATTTCTGTTCTATTTATTAAGTTGTATAATTAAGACACAATTATTGTTATCACTGGTCATATTTTCTCTGTGCACTTTCTTTCTGATATTGTCATTTGAATTATTTTTTTCTATCTTTGTATTAAATACTTGTTGAAAAAACTGAATATTTTAATTTTCATTTGTATTTATTTATTCTTTTTATTAGTAGATATTTTAGTATATAATGATTACATTCTTCCTGCAGAGATGGTCCAGGAACATAATGCATCTTAATTCTTTTTTCAACTCTTTCCCCTCCCCTTTATGCCCTCTCCCCCCATCTTTTGGTCTCTTTCCCTTTTGCAATAACATAGAAAGAATTTATTTCAGTACTTCTATGAGTAGCTTGGTGATTGAATGATCTGGCTCGAGTGAGCTAATCCTGGCCTTGGGCACCTTCTTCTCCTATTACTTGTAAATAGCTTCACAGTGCAAATGGAAATATGCAAAAGTACCAAATGCAAGGCTTAAAATTGCCAAAGAGTCAAAGGTTAGGGAAAAGAACTCTGTGCCTTGAGGGAGGGGAAATGGAAATTCAAGGATGAACACAAGAGAAAAGAATCAGAGCCAATGATGCACTGAACCATGAAATAGTTTCATCTATGTTGCCTGTGATTTTTAATTTCTCTATTAGCAATTACAATTATATTCCTTGCTGATTTTCACTCATTTATCATTAATATACTGTTTTCCTTTATGTTAAGTATCATTTAATTGTGCTTTGTGTCCTCTTTAAGTAATTACATTGTTGAATCTATTATTGTTTCCTGTCTTGAAATACATGTAGGGAATTTTTTCCTGTTCCTTGGATTTTGTTGTTCTGAAAAAAGGTTTGAGCTAATTCTGTAACCATGAGTACACAAGACAAAAATTTTGATAATATTTTTAATGATCCTCTAACATTATTACTTGTTCTATGTTTGAATCTACACCCCATGAGATTAGGGAAACTCAGTCTTTGTATCTACTCACTTAAAACTATGTGATAAAATATATGTGCATTCATAGAAGATTCAAAAAATATGGAAATAATTTTATTGATAAATGTTTTCTAAGAATAGTAATGACTTTACAATTATTTATTAAAACTAAAATTTATTTTCTTTTTTCCTCCTTGTATTTAAATTTTTAGTTGTGTATCACCAAAATGATATTATCATCCAATGATTTAAGTACAGCATATACTTTCCTATTTTTAAAACTCATTTAATTTGATCAATGAAAATTAAGTTACAGATAGACAAGAGTAAAAATTTCTGATACGTTATATTAGAACATGGTGACTATAGACAATAAACTCAAAGTGAGAAGAAAAGATCTTAACATTTTCATAAAGAAAATTATTCAAGTGTCTTGAAAATATCTGAGAGCTTAAAAAGTATTAAGCTTACTTAAGTATACAATGTATACACACATTGAAACTACATGGTATCCCATTAATACGTCATATATACTTTTTTAAAAACTCAATATATCTTTATTAGATTATAGATTTTTAAGCTTTCCAACAGTTACCATGTGATACTAATACAACTGAGTAAGATAACATATTTAACCATTGAATCAGATATGTATTGGAAGAATTTTATTTTTCCTAAATTATTTATTTATTTTTTATTTATTTACTTAAAATCATGCAGTTATTCAAAAAAGCTCAAAATGTATGGTCATGCCTAAGATTCTAAACAACTAGGTCAGAAAATAAGATTGGGGTATATCTTGTGGTTAAGCAAAGGAAAAATTTGCCATACTACAAATACGTGCATTTACAGCCAAAAGAAAATAGATTATTTTCATCAGTGCTGTTAATGTGAGTTTTCACATGAGTGTGTAACATTGTACAATGGTAAATTATGTTTTTCTTTTAGTATATCTCACAGAATAAAAATGTGTTTGAAATCATTTGAGTTTTTTGTATTCGCGTCTAATTATAAAGGCAAAAAAGCATATGTAATATATTTTTCATTACATATTTCTGTATATATTATGTATATCATCTATCCACCCTCCTATCTGGCTATCATTAGAATGAAATTTCAGATACTGTAAACAGAAAAGGAAGAAACAGGTTATCTCCAGGGCCTTATCAATGATGTTTTAAATGAATAGATTCTTATTACTAACATGAATATTTATATGGTTCAAATGTAAAATTGAAATGAGTGTTTCTGGGACTATTCTTATTAAACCATTTTTTGTCCACATGAATTAGTGTATTGTAAGTTGAAATTAAAAATAATTATAATGGTTGAAAAGTGAAAAAAATGATATCAACTTGATAATTTAAAAAACAAAAGGAATATATTTTATGGCTACATTTTGATATAATCTGTAGTGAGAGGGTATTATACAAAGTAGATATAGTAAAACATTAAAGAGAAAATGAAAAATGCAAAACTCTTACTATGTAAATGATCAACAGTACATACACAATGTTTACAAAATACTTAGAGATAAACCAGGTATATAGATTAGCCATAGGGAAAAACATGCCTACCAAGATAGGTTCCCTATGTAATTTATATATTTGCAGCCTACCAAAATGAAAAATGATTTTATATAATGTAATATCAGAGAACTGTGGAAACTGAGTTCATCTAGGAAGGAGACTCCATAGGTTCAAAACTAGGCACTCTCCATATCTAATTTTGCATTCAAACTTGGGTAATTTGCTTATGTTCTCAATTTCCTAGCTTCTATATCTATTACATAGGGAAAGTGATGGTAATATACTATTTGCTTCCTCAGAGTCTCTGTAAGAATTTGAATATATTGGTTTATGGAAAGCTCTTAGAAAATCACCAGTGCATAGGTACGGCTCAATAGAATATACAAGTTTAATGTTGATCCAGAGACTACTTGAAGGACTGGTATAGATTACAATGAAAAATATTTGGAAGTTCTTCCATAGTTCAATTGAAATTTCCTGGTTTCTCTTGTCATCTAGCAATGCTTCAATTCATAATAATGTATATTTAAAAATCCAAAAGATTCTTCTAAAAAATGTACCTTTAGATAGCATTGGTAAAGGTTAGTAGTTTTACCTTAACTCTTGAGTACTTTGAAATGAGAAAATATAAACAAAAGATACTGCAAAAAGTATAATTGGAAAAAAGAAAAAAATTAATATTTTTGGCAGAACAGAAAAACATCATCAATTAAAAATAAAAATTTTTATTAAGCACCCACAGTATCATAGAGGACACATTACCAGTAAAGAAGAGCAACTGAATCTTAATTTGTGTTATTGTTTTCAGGCTCTCTTTAGAGAATAGTTTGAATGAAGACAAGAAAATATCTATCCATAACTTCCCCAGTTCCCAAGTTATTGATTGACAGATCTGTGACAGAAGTACAAAATTATATTCTGTTAGTTCATATTTTTTAATTTCCTTATATTTGTTAGGCTTCTCTGTGGGAACAGAAACAGTAGAAAAGATGCATGACTATGTATGAGGAGGATTTATTAGGTGGGCTTACAGGATCATAGGCAGGAAGGTCCACAGTGGCCATGTGCATGCTGAAAGGGCAAAGGATCCAGCAATTGCTTAAACCAAGAAGCTGCCAACTGCAAAAAAAAAAAAAAAAAAGAAGAGAGAGAATGAGGATACATCACCAAGCTAACAGGGAAGGCCTAGAAGCTTCCTGGAGAGTCACTCTTCTGAGTGCAGATTGGAAGGCTAAGGAGTTTGGAGCCTGTCATCCACAAGCGAAAGTCATGGCAGAAAAAGACACATCTGCTCAAGCAGAATGTAAACCTTCCAAAGCCACCACCTTCCTTCTGCTTTCCCTTTTATTTCAGCCACATTACAAGGTTATTGGTTAGTGCCACACGCACTGAAATAGGTCCTGCCCCTGAGTTTACTGGCCTACATGTCAACCATCTGTGGAAAATCCTCACAGATGCACCCACAATGTTGCTTCATTAATCTTCTACACTTTTATTAACTCAGCAGGTTGACATCAAGATTAAAGGTCACAGGGCTGGAGATTTAGCTCAGTCATGCCGCCACTTCCCTCACAAGCACAGGGTCCTGAGTTGGATGCCAGGTGCTGGGGGAAAAAGAAAGAAAGAAAGAAAAAGATGAAAGGTTACATTCTAATGGCAAAACAAATCTCTTTTGTATTGATTAATTTTTATTCATAAACAATAATTAATAGATATACTAATAAACTGTCACCTAAATAAGCCCTTCTCCCTATTTTAGCATCACATTTCCTAACACCTGCTCATGGACATTGCTCTGTTAATTTTCCCTTTTTATCTTCTATCTCCTTAAACACTAATATTCACTCTCTCTTGCTCTCTTCATTGATTCATTTTTTTCTTTTTAGTCCAAAGTCTGGCAGTCTAGCTCTGGTGCCTAGTCTGACCTTATACTCCTGAGATAGATAGATAGATAGATAGATAGATAGATAGATAGATAGATAGATAGATAGTTTTCCCCCACTGTTCTCATCAATTTATATTCTTTATAAGGTAATTAATTGAAAATATATTATATAATTAGTACCTCCCCATTAGCTACTTTCATTTGTTTTATTCTATAAAGTACCACTAAAACTTCATCTTTTAAAGGTACCAACAACCTTTCTTCTTACAATTTCAATAATCAACTTGCAATAATGTCAATCAGTGAGAATATATAAACTTTTTATTCTGCTCTGTCTTTTCCTAATTTAAATCATTCTTACTTCTCCTAATAGATTTCAAACTTCACATGGCATATTTTGTATGTTGTAATCATTATTGTTTGACTCATACCTGTTATAGGAACATCAGGGTTGTGTCTGATAGGTCTCCCACTACCTCAGCAGCTATTATGTACAGTAGCTGCCCTCTTCCTATCGTGCCTTGCCCCCTGCCCTGTGTGACATCATGCCAAGATGCTTTCTCCCACCAAAGAATAAACCCTTCTTCCCAGTATGCCCCTGTTCCCACCTAGAAAGTAACCTAATACTCGCTCACCACCTACCACCTAGTGACATCACCGGCTCCTCCATTCCCTAGTCACTACCTCACTGAACCCCACCTCAGCCCCTACAAACCCCACCCCAGTCTCTATGAAAGACTCTCCCTGCCCCGGCCATATTGCTTTTGTCTCTCCTTTGTTCAGAGACAGCCCGGCAGATCTAGTCCCCTAATAAAGGCTTGTTGTGGCCTGGTCTGGTCTTGGTCTTCGGCCCTTTTACCTGACAGTGTCCATCAGTGACTAAGAATGAAATCATTAAAGGATAAATTAGGGTGGAAGCAAATTCATTTAAAATATATAAAGTCAAGAAAATACAAGATATAAACACATGCAATTAAAGCTCCTGCTGCCGAGGAAAGGGTTCTGAGTAGGACACCTGAGAAGGCTGTCAGGGGGATGGGGGCGGTTAAGAGGTATGGAAGGGATCTCAAGCCATGGTGAAAGCAATATAATCTCTACCCTAAAGGAGACTACATATTTCTTAGAGTCTGATCCATGCAGTAATCATACAGTATGCAAGGCCCATATGACCTTAAATGAAAGGCCTGCATGATCATGAGCCAGGGAGGTGATAGACAGCCAAAGGACACCTGGCAGCTGCTTTTGTAAAATCCCTGAAGGCTCATGACTCAGCAGACTCCATTTTAGACTTCCTGACTCCATTTTGGGGCAGCTGTCCTTACTGCCTAATAAATTCTAATCCCTGTATCACATATTCCTGTTATATACCCAGAAAAATACATGGTCTATAGAGGAAATCATGCATTCAATGAGCAAATGAATATTTTTAACTTGCTTAGAAGTGTCTATGTGACATATGTTGGTTGAAATATCATTTTCCCCTTTGTTTGTTATATAAGTATCCATATGTTCTTATGTATTTATGAGCTGGTTACTAACTTGTTTGCAAAATATGATATGTCATTGATTTTTAATTGAAGATTCTGGAAGATTTGTAGAGGATATAAATTGTTTCTTAACTTCTTTCTAATACATATTATCTTATACATATTATCTTCTTGCAAATTAGAACCATGTGTGGTTCTGATTACTATTTATAAATTTGCCATATATAGGTTTTTTCTTTATATAAAAGAATAGGTATTTCAGATATATTCACCCTGATAAGACATGGTATAAAATTATTGGTTTTACCATCAAATTTAATGTTTGTTCTGTTTAAGTAGCAATTTATTTTAAAGTCCAAACTATGAGATCAATGCTAAAGTTGCTCCATAAACAAATTATTTTCTGGAGTAAATTTTTCATTGTTTACTATTACTTTGGTTTCTGACTACATAAGAAATATATTCCAAACTAGGTTTCAAGTATCAGCTGAGTACAAAATGTGGCTTTTGTAATAAAAAATGTGGTTCTGTTTGGATTTGAGGATGAATTTTGTGGACTCCTCTACTGTTTTTTACAGCTGGTATTTGTTTTTGCGGCCAAGCCAATTCTGCTGAGAGCTACATTTTCAAATGAGAATCAGCTTTCATATTCTGGCCCCTGCTATTCATGCACCTCCCCTGAATCACCAGAATCAGACACTTGTGGTCTTATGCCATGTTTAGTGTCAAGAGTCTCCTGCTGGGTCCTATCCAATAGTAAAGCTCTCCTAGGCAGCAGGCTTTGTTTCTAATAATATGTCTAATCTCAGCAATATTGGCAAATTCTTCATTCCTTTGCTACAGGATCTAAGTTACTGATAAACTAATAGATGTCCAGTTTGAAAGATTTAAATCATCCCTTTTCTCTTCCCCTCCCACCAAAGGAAAGGAAAAATTATGTGAAAAAAAAGGAAACAAAGTCTTTGTAAATAGGGAAGGGTGGTAAGGGTGAAGGGCACACAGGTAATGGGGAAAAAAATAAGAACTAAGATACATCATGTTCAGGTACAAACACCCAATGATAAATGTAAATATCTTGTATACCTAAAATGTACCAATTAATATATAAATTTAAAATAAGATTTAAATCATTATGACTTCAGTAGAATAATATTTTAAAGGTTCAAAATGCTAAAGTTTGAATAACATTAGTTTCATGAAGCTAATAAATGAAGAAAAAATAAGTTTTTAATACTTGTACACCTAAAATTTGCTAATAAAGTTAATGTTAATCTTGTACTTTTGAGATAAGTTGATGGATATGTTAATTTGCTTGATTGTGGTGATCATTTCACAAAGTAAATAAATATGTGAAAAAATCAGGTATCTATATCTTAAATGTATACAATTTTTGTTGAGTGTACCTGAATAAAATTGGAAAGAAGAAAAAAAATGTCTTCAGGAGAGAAAACATTTGCTAATCAAACCACACAATTTTGTGTAAAAGGCTGTGAACTTTTTTCTGTGGATACAAATACCTTGTAAAAATATTCTCATAAAAATTGTAATACTCTAAATTTATAATTTAACTTTAGAAAAACTTATATGAATATAAACATAGAAACATATCTTCTTTACCAACATAGGTGTTCTTTATCCCCTCCCTTTCAGTAGGATCACTCATCTGTTGTCATTGATGTGACAGTATAATGTCCCATTCTCATTTCTAATATATCTTGAAGAATTGATGCTAAACAGAACAGACAATTCTCACGATCATATTCTTCCTTGAAAATACAATATTTCCTGAGACATTTAATAAATGGAGATCATGTGATTGTGGTTTGTAAATATTACATTTCTAGATTATATTCCAGTTCTAAATTCTCATAAGACTCAACTTCATCCCTGGGTGGAAATGTGTTAGAAATTCGAATTATAAATATTAGAATAAAACATGAGTGCGAGATGAGAAAAAAATCTTTTATGTGGATCAGTTTATGAAATTAAATTTGAATTTATTGGGTTACAAGAATCAGCCATTGTGAGTCAGATATGTTCATGTCCATGGCAGTGGGTCAGATTTTGGAAATGATAAGGGGCACTTGTCAGCACTGGAGAACCTATGCCATATTGATCAGGCATCTCTATGTTACATAATGGGAAACAAAATGTAAAATAATAGGACAGTAAAAATAACAGAGTGCTGCATGCCTGTAATTCCATGGGAGACTGAGGCTGGAGGATTGGAAATTCAAGGCCACATAGACACCTTAGTGAAGCCTTGCCTGAAAATAAAATTTTAAAAAGACTGGGTAGGGCCAAGGATTTAGCTCAGTGGTGCCGCCGCCTCCGCCTAAGTTCATGGTCCCAAGTTCAATCCACAGTACCAAAAAAAAAAAAAAAAAAAAAGACTGGGAAATAACTCACCTGTAGAGCTGATTCCTAAGCATGTATGAAGCCTTTGGTTCAAACTCCCCATACCTCAAGAAATTATGGACCGATATATTTATCAATCATTGTTACTCTCAATCAGTTACAGTAACTACAATCACTATTCAGTTTTGTTTAATACCTTTCTAAAAGATGTTAACTATATATAGTACATTGAGACAAAGCACTAATAACTTAAAACATGAAAAAAGAGTTGGAATTCTAATCAGAAAACTGTTTTATACATTTGGAAACATCAACTACTGTGATGTATAAAAGTAAAAATACACACAATTTATGAAAAAAAAATTAAATGTCCATGTAACTCATATTACATAAAATATTAGATCACTTAAAACGATTGACTTGTTTTTTCCATTTAGTATATTTGTACATTTTAGGCATACAATATAGTTACATTCATCATTGGGATCTTGTACCTTTACATGATATATCTTGGTTAGGTTTTTCCCCATTGCCCTGCCCTCCCTTCACCACCTCCACCCTTCCCTTTTTACAAAGATTTTGTTTCCATGTTTTTCCTTTTCTCATATTTTTTCTTTTCCTTTCTTTCCTTTCCCCTACCCCTCCCATTTCTCTTACTCCTTTAGAAATTTTCTTACTATTTCACAATATCAATTATACATTTTAATTCTTATTTTTCTTCTTATTTATTCTTTTAGTTTTTCACACCAGAAAAACTATTTGGTATTTATACATGTGTGTCTTATTTATTTCACTTAAGAGTAGAGCTTCAATGTGCATCCACTTAGCTATAAATGTCTCTAATTTCTCATTCTTTATGGCTGAGAAGTACTCGGGTTTATACAAAAAACACCCCACTCTTCTTTATCCAGTCACCAGTTAATGGGCAATTGGGCTATTTCCGAGTTTTAGCAATTACAAACTGTGCCACTATAAACATGGATGCACATATATCACTGTGGTATGATTCTTTTTAATTCTTTTGGGAAGATACCCAGTAGAAGAATAGCTGGGTCAAATGGGACTTCCAATCCTAGTTCTTTGAGGTATCTCCATATTGATTTCTACAGTAGTTGCACCAGTCTGTACTCCCACCAACAATGAAGAAGGGTTCTTTTCTCCCCACAACCCTGCCAGCATTTGTTATTGGTTGATTTCATGATAGCAGCCATTCTTTCTGGTGTGAGGTGGAATCAGAGTGTAGTTTTCATCTGCATCTCTCGAATGACCAGTGATGTTGAACATTTTTTCATATGTTTATTTGCTGCGTTTACTTCTTTGTCTGAGAAATGTCTGTTCATTTCAGATGCCCATTTTTGAATTGGGTCTTTGTATTTGGGGAGTCTGATTTTTTTTTAGTTCTTCATAAATTCTAGATAATAGACCCTTGTCTGAGGAAAAGCTGGTAAAAAATTTTTCCCACATTGTAGGTTGTCTCTTAACTCTGTTGGTGGTTTCTCTTACAGTGCAGAAGCTTTTTAATAAGATGAGATTCCAGTTGATTCTTTGTGCTACTTCTGTGCTATTGAGGATTTGTTCATAAAGTCTTTTCCTATGCCAATGTCTTCAAGAGTTCTACCTCACTTATCTTCCAGCATGTTTAGTGTTTCTGTTTAAATATTTATATCTTTAATCTACTTTGATCTTAGTTTAGTGCATGGTGAAAGATAGGGGTCTAGTTTTGATCTTTGGCAAGTTGAAATCCAGTTTTTCCAACACTGTTTATTAAAGAGACTATCTTTCCTCCAGTGAGGATGGTTGGCTCCTTTGTCAAAGGTGAGGTAGCTGAGTATGTCTGGAGTTGTTTCTGCATCTTCTAATCTATTCCACTGATCCTCAGGTCTGTTTCTTTGCAAATATCATGGTGATTTTATTTATCACAGTGGCTTTGTAGTATTAAAACACTTGACTTTGAAAAAATACGTTAATATCCACTTTCATTTTTTCACTTTCATTTTCTCATACACTTGGGTGATTGAAAATGAAGAATTAGATCCTTGTTTCTAGGCTACTTTCTGGCTCTGTAGCTCATTAAATTCCACTGTGTTATTTATTATTTTATTTTGATTTCATATCTGGGTTTTTTAAAATGTAAAAATATGGTAGTATAAGCCCAGGATAATAACATTACATCATTTGTATTTAACAAAGGCTATGTAAGGTCTATAGGAAGTCTAGGGAGGTGATTCACAAACTAAGGTTGCAAAACATTTCCAAAGAATTTTAATTACAAGCAGTACTAAAAGCCAGAGATAATGTGTTAAATATGCAAAAAATACATTAAAAATCTTAAGAAGAAATAATTATCTGACACAAAAATCTCAGTGGTACTGATTCAGAAACTATAGTCCAGGTATTATAGGCAGCTAAGTTTAGATAGAAATTAATAAGCAGCCAGACAGGCCTTGGCCCTCAAGGAAGTCAGTGCAAAACATGAGAACACATCTTAACTATGGATGGAGGTTCATCTATTGAAGACCAGGCTTCCAGGTAAAGATGCAATGACCAGCCCTACATGCCTCCCTGAGGGATAAACAATAAATTGATTCATATTTCCCGGTCCAGTAAAGTCCAGACAGACATCAATTATCCAGGTGGGTGACCAGAGCATCCAGACCCATCCCTTCCTAAAAGTCCCTTTGTTCTTTCCATGTACCCTTGCTACATGACTTGCTTACCTAATGGATCAATATTAGCTAAGTGGCTATACTTGTAATCCTATAGATTGATTGTAGTTTGACCCATGTTGCACCCCATTGTGACTTTGCTGTATAGATTAATCCTGACAAATGACCTCAGTGGCAACCCATTTCTGGGACCCCTCCTGTCTCTCAGGAGCTATCTCTCTCTCTTTTTTTTATTCATTAAGTTTATTGGTACAATGTAGGTATACAATATGATGACATTCATCATAGGGAATTAGTACTTTTGCATGATATATCTTGGTTCTTATTTTTTTCTCCATTCCTCTGCCCTCCCTTCAACACCTCCACCCCTCCCAATTTACAAAGACTTTGGGTGGAGCTATATCTTAATAAACCTTTCCTATTCTTCACCTCTTTTGTCCTTTGACATTCATTCTTTGATTTCATTGGACATTAATTGGACACATCTGACAGTTAGCAACTTGGGAATTATATTTCTCCTATATCACAGGTAATATATAAGCAAAAATAAATATATACCATTAATGAAATATATTGGTATTTTAACATCAATACCCAATTTTAGTAAATATTAAAAAATAAATATTTTAATTCAATTTAAATGAAAAATATTTATTTATGGTTCCCAAAAATGTATACAAATTTACTCTGAATTGATGATGAAGAAGAGAGGCTGTAACATGTAAGGAATTGCCAATATAGGAAAACTGGTTTACAAAATACATTACACTTGAATATTTAAAATGGTGCTAATTTATATTAAAACAAAGTGAAAGTGTTTGAAATTTGCATCTTGAATATAAATCATATAATTATCATTGACTTCATCACATATTCATTTAACATTTCACTACTAGCTTACAAATGAGCATATATCATACTGATAGTAATATATGTTGATATAAAATTAGTATTTTGCTAATAAAAAACTCATTCTTCCTGAGACAAAGTTATGAAGTCACCTGAAGAGTTCTTAGAGCTCTATGAAGAAGAAAAATATTCAAATATTACACCCAAGTAATTACTCATAGTAATATTTAGCTTTTTAAAATTTTAGTTTTGATTGACTTTAATAGGATATGCAATTTTTTGCAAGAAAATGTTACTATGTAATAATAAACTTCTATTGAGTAAAATATTTATATAAAAATCACCAATCATTCTGCTCAAATAGATGCAATGATATAATTTTAATCAAATAATATTTATAATTCTCTTTGACTAAACTTATAAATTAGTATTGATTTTGAAAACTATATTAAACTATGTACATAAATCTTTTCATTTGATTATTATAATGTATATTTTACTTTTTTAGATCTTCATTTAATACTACATTGAATTTTTATAATATTGAACTTGGAATATGATAATAATTTTAAATAAGGTAGTCAATTTCTTAAATAATATTTATAAATTATTTGTCAAATACATTGTAGTCTGACTACCAAGTATGAGATTTTTCCTTACCCCATTAACATTCCTTGTGTTTAGCTAAAAATAAAAGACATTTAGGATGTATTTCTGTTTATATGTCTATGTCCCTCTGTATACAGTCATCTGATGGACTGCATTTTACCTTTGGGTTAGTTGTGTGTGTGTCTGTGTGTGTGTGTGCACGTGTGCATATGTGTGTGTGTGCATGTCTGCATATGTGTATGTGTGTAAAAATAAAAAAAATCTTTGTGTGTGGATGTGAAAATATTTTAAGATGGATTTTATTTCCTTTAGATAATTCATTACACTAGAAAATTATTTCTAATTAATGGAGGTTGCAGCCATATAAATGTATACGAAGAATTAATTTCATGGTACATTTACATAATCTAGTGCAAAAATTAAACCATGTCTTTTAGAAGTATTCATTTATTCAACTTAACTTTTCATTCTTTGAAAGCTAGCATGAATTCTGCTACAGCTACCCTCATGTAGGCTGGATCATTCTGAAGTTAATGCAACGAGACATTATGCCACCTGAATTTATCAGCTTTAGAGATCCTTGTCTTCTAGTTTCAATGTCATACTTTGAAACTATTCAATTTAATTTCTCCTTGAATTAAAGTTATCTGAATTTCACTGTTAACAGTTCATTTCTCACTCCCCAGAAAGATATATTTTACATGGAGTTAGAAGACATACAATAAATATTAGTATTTGGTTATGATTTGAGATCATAGACATACTTATCTTTTATTATTTAATTCAATTGATTTTTTAGCATTTGTATTCACTTGAAACCACTCCTAGTTAAATATATGCGGTAGTAGATGTTGATTACACTTAAATTCATGTTCATTGACAAAGTAATTGTATTAGGAAATTCTCATTTTGAATTGTGTTATATAGGAATTGAGTGAAAGTATAATGGTAAGCTTAATCATAACTACTTTCTTACTTTAATAGTATAAAGTGCAGTTTTTATATCTATCTTATTTCATACATTGTTTTAATACCAGGGATTTCAGTTGGAAATATTAACTTTATCAACAGCACATACAAGGAATTTTTTCCTTATCATTTCAAAAATTTTGTGTACTAAAGAGTAAAGAAACTCAGCAATAGAAATATTTCCAGAGAAAATTAATATTTGATATAGAGAATATAAAAATATTATATAACCTGAGAACTTTTACTTCAGAAGTATATTATGGAACATAATAGAAAACATATATGTATAGCTTAAATAATTAAGTATTCTGTGAAATACACAAAACATTGATAGACCATAGAGGGGTGGTTGTTTTCAACTGGGTAAGAATTGCTTTTTCGTGTGAATGAAGGAACACCTATCTATTGCTTTCTTTTCGTGTTCTGGGGAAGGGCTGTTTAATTTGTATGTTATCACCAAATACTTAAATTTGATTATATGGACACACACAATATTTTAAAACATAATTTAAATTCCTGGAAACAGTTTAGAAAAAACATCACAACTAGTGATGGTCAGTTAACAATTAGATTTTGTAAATAACCAAATTCTTTTTTATTGATGTTATTTTTCATGTCTTGATATTGTGGCCATCTTAATCAAAGAATTCACTGCTTCATTCAGGGGTTATAGTAAAAACTTTCAGCTGCTCTTGTCTGATTCTGGTGCTTTCATTTTTCAGAATGCAAATGAATTGAGAAAATGTAGTTTTAGATGAGAATCTATGTGAAAAACCAGTCTCTTAATTAGCAACATTAATTTACCTAGAAATCCATTGCTCCCTTTTTTGGTGCTTCCCAGTTTAAAATATACACTACTTGTGTTTGTGTGTAAAACATGTACATATGCGAGTCAGTATGTGTGTGCATATGTTAATCAACGAGATTCTGCTCCAAATGAGAGTATCTTTGTTTGATAGACAGTTCTTAAATATATCCTAATACAGTACAGGTAATAGACACACAAATAGATATGCACAAATTTTCTCTATATAAGTTATTAGCAGGTGATTAAAATGTTCTCAAGGGAAAAATGATTTGAGCTTCAGAGGCAGCTCCTCAAAACACCACTCAAGAAGAAAACACAATATAATTGTGAGAGGGAGAAGATTTGGGCAGAATAGTCATTTAAATTCCCCAACATATATATGTTAAGCAAATGTATCAGATTTTGAAGATGCTTTTATAGAAGTTACGTCGATCACTTAGAGTTAAATAAGGCAAAGGGAAGTGCTTCATTTAAAAGTCAAATAACTTGATAGTCAATTTTCTGCTTTTTTCGTAGCTATTGAAGGAAATATCTCAATTTTTACATGAAATACCTACACATTTATTGTTAACAAAACTATAAAAAGTACATAAGGTGATACGAGCATATTTGCTAAATACATTCTTGTACTCAATGTTGTCATGGAAACTGTGTTAGGAGAGTTGATTATTCATTGTGATTAAACTTCAATTAGGAAGTATGAGCTAAAGAATGAGTTTGAATCAGTGACAGTTGAATTGGGATGATAGAAGGTAATGCTAATTTCTAATGTGGCAGGAGACTGACCATGTGAGATATAAAATAGAAAAATATAAGAAGCTGAATTAGTTTTACAGCGAAGAAATTGTGCCCTGAATAATTGCATTATAGATACCTCAACTGTCCCATATCCAACAGTTTTGGGACTAATATTTTGCAGTCAGGATTGTACATTAGATTGAACTGAGAGCTTCAAAATATGATGCATGCTTTTCTGTTAGCTTCTTTTCTTTAAACTTCTTTCTACCATTGCTAGCTATTTTAATGCACATCCAGAACACAGAACCACTGTTTAAATAATGTAACAAAATAAAATATTCTCTGAAACTTAGTTTTAAAAGTCAAACATCATTTTCTATAATATCTGTAACTACAGTAATATACTTTATCAAAAAATTTAAATCTTTAATTCTCATCCATTATTTACATGACGTTCACATATCTACTTTTTTTTATTGGTATATGTTTTCAGTACACAATGTTTACACTTTTCCTGTGGAGCTCTTACATGCACATAACACATCTTAGTACCCTTTTCATCCATTTTTCCTTCCTTCTTTTCCCTTCCCTCCATCCCTTGATACTTTTATAGATTGACACCTAAGTAATTGTTTACCATATGTGACCTGTGAAGAAAGCTAAGTAAATTTAAAATGAGCCTAATGATACAAAACAATAAAACAAAATTCTAATGCTACAAATTACTTCATAGATTGTCTTCATAGGATAATCAACGTTGGCAAATGATACTCCTTCCACCCAGCCTAGAGATGTGACAATGGAAATTTACCATGAAGACATATCATTAAACAACAACATTACATAACTTCAAGCATGCAAAAATGAGCTCATCCATTATGCTGTCATGGATATTTGGTCACTAAAGACATTCAACGATGTATGTAAAAGTAAAATAAGTAAAAGATTATTTACTTGCTATATTGATGTTCATGCTTAAAAAAGACAGTTCTTTCTGTGTATCATTCCCTGCTTTACACATGCTTTCTTTTCACTTGATTAAATCAATGCTTTTCAGCTCTTTTCACCTTTCCCTATATCAAAACTATGTATTTGTAAAGTATCTGGTATCTGTCCCTTACACACAAGTAAGAGTAGGATAACTTGAAAATTATATAGTATTGTGGCAGGAAATTGCTTTAAAGGTCTCATGTAACCCAGAATTTTCCATTTCTTGAGCGCTAACTTCAAAGCTAGCCAAACAAAGATAAACCAAATTTACTTCCTGGAGGAATATTTTGTTTGTTACATCCTAAATCAACTCAAATTTTATTAGAGATGGTGATCAAAAGCACCAAGTTTATTTTAAAATTACTTTGTATAAGATCAGCAGAGATAGAAAAAATATTTCTTTACTCTTTTTAAAGACTAAAACATATGAAGATACTTGACAAACATACAAAATAAAATATGAACACAAATATCATAATTAACAAACATAAATCATCAGTTTATTTTGGACTACAATTTTACTCCTTTTTCAAGAAATAAGGAGTTATCCCTTCAGTAAATCCAAGGAGTTAACATTCATAGATTTGAGATGTAGGGCACATATTTAGCAACAGTAGGAAACATTACACTCATTGGGTTATATTAACTGAACTCCTTCTTTCTGCATTTTGCAGTCATTCAGGCTGCTCCTCTGCCAAAGGCAAAGCACAGCAGGATCTCCGTTAGGTTTAGCATTATTTGTGAGAAATTTGTAAATGATAACAAAGCAGTCTACAATTCATACTGCTAACATACTGCTGGAAAATATCCCATTCAATAGCAAATAAAAAAGTATCAGTCAAATTTTTATTGCACAAATGTACTTTTCTATTGTTGCTGATTATTTTATTTTACAATTGTTATTACACTGTATTTTTATTATCTATAGAGGGGCAAATGTGAAACCTTGCTGAACAGGGCAAGAACAATATGAACTACTCTTCTTTGTCTTTATTCATATCACTTTCCCATTACTTCTCTGGATTTTTACCAATCAAATTCTGCAGAGGGTTTCCAAATACAACTATCATCCATCCATAAAATATTTTCTTACTGACATCCAAGCCTCTGATTCTTGTAGATATCTATACTAGTCTTGGTTAATATTACTCACCTTCAATTTATATCACCTACTGTGTGATATGTGTCACATACTGTGTTGCATAGCATGACTTGTTTAAGTTTTTATTACAAAATTCAGCATAGCTGTAAACTGTGGTAGGTTATTCTATACATTATAAACTATGAAGTTCCATAGAATCTACTTTGTTATATGTCTTTTGGAAACTCAGTATTCATTAATTTAACAAATAATGTATTTCATTGTATATCTTAGAATGTCAGGGTTAAAAAGACAGAAATTACCCAAAAATGAGAGGAAGAAGGGGACAAAAAGAGATTTAAAGACAGAAAATGAGCAGGGAAATACATATTTTGAATGAGATATTTGGTCTATATTTTATTTCTCCTTTATCATTAAAGAGAAGGCTGAAAAATAATGCTTCAGTGCTTTTTAAAATTCCAGTTAATATCTTCTAAAAACAGTCTTCATACCTGAGGTCATACAAAATATATAACAAGCTCTCCCAAATTCAGATAATTAAATATGATATAATTAAATCTTAGAATTCTTTATTGTGTGTTCCATTTTGTGTAATTTATGTCAAACATCCCATTGATTGTAACTACATAAGCAAATACCCTTAGCTAAAATATGTTTTTGAAATATATTAGTTACAGTACATTTCTAGGGCAGACAATATGCTTTAATTTTTATAATTGTATATTTGTGAAGAAAAGTTTAAAGAATTTAGAGACTTTTCCAAATTCTGACAGGTAATGTGTATATTGGCTTAATATTTGCTGATTTATTCTCTATATTTAAGATCTATCTTCTTAGTGACACTCCTTCATGAAGACAAAGACTATAATTGGCATCCTGGTGTCACTGAGGGTGTCATATTAGATATTCACACAGTTTTGAAGGAAATTGCACAATAAAAGAAATAGTTGATATTTAGCCATGGCTTTTTCCTTAGGAGACTCTGAGAATAGGTCAACAGGTTGATGAGACAGGTGAAGGACTTGGACCTAAAAGAGCTGAAATAATCACAGAAACCAATAACGAGCATGTGGGCATTGGCATCTGTAAGTGTTTGTCCACCGTACAAGGGATTCAGTCTCTTCTAAATTTTAGAAACAAATAATTTAGTTCAGATTTTAATTTGTTTACATTGGATTTGAATAAAAATAAGACCAGGCTTTTAAATATGATCATGACTATGAAAGAATTAAACAGTCCTTGATACCAAGTATGAGCACTGTTCTAATCTCCAAAGAATTCCTTCTTTAATGTAACCAATAGATTATCAGCTGACATTTGTTTTCAAGTTCCCATGAGGTATTAACTTTCCACAAAATTTTCTTGGTCATCAGTTTCTTGCCTGTAAAGTACAAATCCTAAATATTAATTAAATGCTATTTTGACAGGTCTACATAAAGAATAATTGTTATTTTTATTATTACACTTACATTCAACTGCTACTATTCTAAATAAATAAACCTACAAATATTAAATTAACCATAAGTTTTGTATTCAGTATCTTTCAAGATCAACGCTCTTTCAAATACTTCTCTAGATTAGTTTAAATTAAGGTAATTATGAATTAAAATTTCTGGAATTTTCCATAATTTATTTTATTTTTATACTTAGATATTTCAGTACTTTAGCTATGTTTAAAAATAATTATTCTGCTACTGAGGTTTTAAAATATATCATTTATTTTCATTGAACTATATTTTGAAACTTTGTTAGACTATTTTTATATCTTTGAAAAGGCAATCCATCTTTACTATTTGAGTAATCTCTGCTTTTGTAGTATTGTAGGAATTTCCTTTTCACACTATGTCTTAGAAATTCCTTGTCACATATTTAGGCCAGAGATTCTTGCAGACCTAACCTATGCATACCTAACTAACACAAAGAATCAACAAATGGAAAAGACATCCCTTGTTCCTGGGTAGGAAGAACCAATACACTGAAAATGGCCATATTTCCAAAATTGCTATATAGATTCAATGAAATTTCAAAACAGCATCATACTGGCAAAGAAACAGACCCAAGGATCAGTGGAATAGATTAGAAGGTCCAGAAAGAACTCCAGACATACTCAGCTACCTCATCTTTGACAAAGGAGCCAACCATCCTCATTGGAAGAAAGATAGCCTCTTTAATAAGTGGTGTCAGAAAAACTGTATTTCAACCTGCCAAAGATTAAAAGTAGACCCATATCTGTGGGAAATGGTAGAATTCAGCTATCTAGTTGTAAGAATAGGTCACAAGAAATTTATTAACTAAGAGAATTTCTGGGAAATTCCACAAGTCTGTTTGTTAAAAGAATGCCAGAAAACTTTGAGACCTTGTAAAAGTCTCATAGGAGAAAAACAGGTTTTCCTAGTTTTCTTATTTACCATTTTCTGGGATCAGAGAACCATGACCCAATGACTCTACTATGGGTGGTAAGAGAGATAGGACTCACTATGCACATCTGTGATGTTTATGGTAGGCCGGTGGGCTGGATTTTTGGCTAAAGTCCTCCTGCTCTCTTGATACTATCTGATAAGAAGAGGGCTGTGGTGTGCTCTTTGATGTCCTGGATTGGTGAATGGAAACAGGGGACTTGTGAATTCACCTGTAGCTTTTATGAGTCACTTAAAGTCATTTGTCACCAGAGGTTAAAATCAGAAAGACAATAGCCAGAATAACTAAGCTGCTTTGCTACATGTATAAAAGCCTTGCTTCTTTCCTTTGTGATTGTGGAACAGTGTCAGAGGAATTAAACTGCTGTTGGTCCCCCAGTCTGTCTCCTTTTCTTTCTTTAAAAGTCGATGCTTTCTGGGGTTCCAGGACTCCCTCAAGAGAGACCTTTATTAAAAATAAAAATCAACAATATCTATCACCATGCACTAAACTAAGATCAAAGTGGATTAAAGATCTAAATATTAAAACAGAAAAACTAAACTTGCTGGAAGATAAGTTAGGTAGAACTCTTGAAGACATTGGCATAGAAGAGACTTTATGAACAAAACCTCAGTAGCATGGGAACTAGCACAAAGAATCAACAACTGGGATCTCATCTTATTAAAAAGTTTCTGCACTGCAAGAGAAACCACCAACAGAGGTAAGAAACAATCTACAATGTGGGAAAAAAAATTTAGCAGCTGTACCTCAGACAAAGGATTGCTATATAGAATATACAAAGAACTTAAAAAAATTAGACTCCCCCCCAAAAATTTAAAGACCCAATTCAAAAATGGGCATCTGAAATGAAGAGACATTTCTCAGACACGAAGTTAAAGCAGCAAATAAACGTATGAAACAATGTTCAACATCATAGTTCATTCTAGATATTCAGATGAAAACAACGCTGAGATTCCACCTCACCCCAGAAAGAATGACTGCTATCAAGAAATCAACCAATAACAAATGCTGGCAGTAGTGTAGAAAGAAAGGAGGTCTTCTCCGTTGTTGGCGGGAATGCAGACTGCTCCAACCACTGTGAAAATCAGTATGGAGATACCTCAGAGAACTAGGATTTCACCCAGCTATTCTTCTGCTGGGTATCTTCCCAAAAGAATAAAAAGAATTATACCACAGTGATATATGTGCACCCATGTTCACAGCGGCACAGTTTGTAAGAGCTAAAACATGGAAACAGTCCAATTCCCTCTCAACTGGAGACTAGATAAAGAAAGGTGTCGCTTTTTTTTATAGAATGGAGTACTACTCAGCCTCAAAGAATGAGAAATTAGAGACATTTATAGCTAAATGGATGCACATTGAGGCCATACACTTAAGTGAAATAAATAAAACACACATGTAAATACCGAATAGTTTCTCTGGTGTGAGAAACTGAAAGTGTAAATAAGGATCAAAATGTATAATAGATAATGTGATATAGGGAGCAACCATGCACAGGGGAAGTAGGAGGGGTAGGGGAAAGGAAAGGGAAATGGAATTGACATGAGAAAATGAAAATATGGAAACATTATTTGTAAATAGGGAAGAGTGGAGGGCTTGAAGGGAGCACAGGAAATTGGAAAAAGTAAGAATCAAGATATATTAT
>NW_004624975.1:347710-380863 GCF_000247695.1 Heterocephalus glaber | reverse complement strand
TTATAGTAGTAAACTGAATCAGTTTTTAAATTTTATTTCTAAGGTATCATTCTCCAAGAAAAATTACATTTTCATAGGTTTGTTAAATGTATTCACCTTAATAAATTCATATTTTATTATGCATATTTCCCCCAACTCTGAAAGTTCTATGTACTATTACTCTTTGTATATATGTCTGCACATATGTAAGTAGATATACGAATTTTTATGTCTGTGTATTTTCTTTATGTCTCATTACATTTCTAGAACTTTGAAAACATCATTGACAGTAATGAATTTTTTTTCTTGTTTTTAGTATTTCTGTCCTCTATGCATTCACATATAAAATGTAATGAACCTTGAGAAAATAAAACAGCACCCCAGATATATTAGTCCTCTTATCTGGGTCTCATCTGTGATATCCCTTAAATGCAATATTCATGAATATTTTCTTCTGGGTGCTTCTGGCTTCTAATGCTATTCAAATGTTTACCTGTCTATCTGATATTTGAATTTCACGTTGCATTTCCTGTCATCATCTCCTCATTGAATGTGGAAACAGATTGGCTTTCTGCTTTGATCCCTGGTATATACTTATTTGGAAAGGACTTTGTACATTGATTGTATCCACTTCATTGTTCCGTCAGTCATGCTTTCCAATAAAGCTTTGGCTCAGACAATTACCTTTTGTAATTCCATTCGACCAGGATTCCCTTGTCATAAAGAATATCAAAAGTGACCTATTATGAGATCATTTACAAAATAATCATTAAATTGTGTTTATTGTAAAATTGTATTTTATGTTCTCTAAAATATATTATTTAAAAGAAGTTCCAAGTAAAATGAATATCCCAAAAGTTAACAGAATAAATGATACATTAAAATATCTAGCTATGTCAATAATTATACTAATATTCTTTTTTGTGGGGGGTACTGGGGGTCGAACTAGGGTCCTTGCACTTGTGCAGCAGGGGGCAAAACTACTGAGCCAAATCCCCAGCCCTGTATTCATATTCTTAATCACTTAAAACTTTGCTCCAAATATCACTTAGGCAGCACGTTTGCTTATGTACTGAACATCCCAAGTGCTGTTAAGACAGATGTCATTTCAAGCAGTAGGTTCTCGTTTGCACAAGATACACACATAACATCTGTTTATTCTATATCGACAATTTTTTGCATACTTGTTTATTTAAAACATTGTGTTCACCTTTGATATTTGTTTCTAGTGAAATCTAATGGTAAGCACTGGTTATTTTCTTTTTCTAATTCATGTAATTTTATTTGTGAAAAGTAACCTGTGATTTTATGCTACAAATTCTAAAAAAACTCTTATCATAAATACATTATGTATAATTTTTATACTTCTCCAGAACTCAGTGATATTCATTTACAATACAAAATGGACACATTTGGGACACTGAGACTCAACAGGAAGTGCCAAAAGATCTGCAAAAGAAAAACTTGAAAAGGGAGAAATGGTAGCATATCAGATAGGAAAAGCCTGTGCTACAAAATGGAAAGACAGAAAAGATGTCTCCTTATTTTTTACTATTCATAATATGGAAATGATAGAACTTGAAAGAAGAAACAAAACTAAAATAATTCCAATAATGTTCAATGATGATAATAATTCTATGGGTGGTGCTGACAGGGTTGATCAACATCTAACAATCTATTGTGTAATAAAAAAACAATGAAAATATTATTATAAAATATTTATTCACTTTCTGCAACAAAGAGTATGGAACTCATTTGTTATTTATTCCAAACAAGGGAGTTCAAAAACACTTACAATTTAGATACATCTAATAGACCAAATAATTAAAAAATTACGGGATAGCAAAACACCAATCAGGATGTCCATCATCAATATCTTCACCATTATGTTTTGTGGGAAAACACTTTATTGAAATTATACTACCCACAGGAAAAAAATGAAGGGCCAAGATGACAGTATAAAATGTGTTGTTCAAAGACAGAAAATAATGCAAGATAAATTTGGAAAGAGAATGGATACTACTGTCTAGATTGCAACCTTACACGTGCATTGGATGCTTTAAGAAATACCATGTATAGAAAACTTGTTGAATACATTTGATACAATTGTCATTTTTATATTTCCTGTTATATTATTTTATAAAATTAGTGAAAAATATGCAATTTTTGACTATCCCATGTTTAAATGATTGGACTGGCAAGAATGTAAGGGAATTTACAAATTATATGTAAGTAACATTGCAACATCAACTTAAGACACTAGTCAATAATTCCCACTAACTTCTGGCATATTTAAATGTGTATTTTCTTGAAAATTGGGGAATGCTACTGAGAGCCAGCTTGGGTTGTCTATTTCCACATTAAAATTTTATTTTGGGGACAAGTGGATGTTTTTCTCTTACTTTTTTCTTATAAATGTTAGTGAAAACATGCTGCTTTTGATGTTGCCGTTATTTTATTTTCTTCTACCTTCTGCCAGACTATCAGATTCTGATTTAATTTTAAAGTTAAAATGACTCCAATCAGGTAAATTTTTTTAGCCCTCCCTTAAAAGAGGAGTTATTAACCAAAAAGTAGATGGTTATCTCTCTTTCTGATCCTTATGTTTACAATTTATATCATTTTGACCTCAATTATGTTATATTTTCAACTGAAAGAATGCAACTCCATCATTTAAGAATAAAATCTTACGTCATTTAATTTAAGCTTGCACCTGTATTTCTAATGATGGTGACAAAGAGACATGTTGGATGATTATCCAAAAAGCTATGTAAAACATGTTATTTTTAAATTCAGACTGATTAGATTTTGGATACTCTACATAGAGTACTGTTTTGTGCACGTTGACCAATAATAAGATAGCCTAACTTTTCTAAAAATGTTCCCACTGCTTTTCAAAGTAAAACGATCATTGCAAGACTTCTACCTTATCTACCAAGGTCTCTTTAAAGACTACATTCAGATATCGATCAAGGTAACAAAATTTCAAATTTTGAGGTTCTGATCACATCTAACTGCTTCACTCTTCCACCCGTGGTTTAATCCATCTCTGTTAATGAAAATTATACACTTTCAATTACTCAAGCTAGGAACTAACATTGAAGTCACCTTTGTTCATATCACCACTAAACTTATCAGGAATTTAGATTGGTTTTATTTACAAAATATATCCAAGGCATGCCCACTTTTCATCACTGTCATTACAAACACCATAGTTGAAGCCATCATTCTTCCTCCCCTGGATTTTTGTAACTGCCCCAATCTTTCAACTATCATTTTCATCCCTCAACTTCCCAAATATATTTCCCAAATAAAAGCCAGAGCCCCTCTTCATCCTAACGATACATTTCACCCCATATATTCTAGAGTAAAATAAAAGCGTTCCACAATGTTCCAAAAGTTTCTATCACAACCTCTCTTAGCTCATTTCTTATTTTTCTTCCCTCTCTTCATTTGTGTCCCAGACACAATGTGCATCATACTATTTCATAAAAATATAGGCCTTTTACACTGATGTTATTGCTTTGCTCTTTTTGCTATTTTTTTACACGAATCCTTTTCTCACATTCTCTATTTCATTGTAAAAATGTCAAATTTAGAAACTATGCTGACCATTCTGAAAATGGATGAACTCCCATGTTGCAGAACTGTATATTCCTCTTACCCTCCTTTACTCTGTCCATTATCTTCTCTCAAAGAGAGCACATTAATTCCATACTCTCTTCAAGTATAATGTGACTCTCAGGAAAAATGAATGTTATATTTGTTTTACTTGCTGTTGTGCATTCAGAATGAAATAATGCTGGTAAAAATATTTGTTCACTAAAAAGTGAAATATTTTGACGTGAAGTAACAGTATGGAACAGATTTGATAATGCTGGGTCCTGATAAGCTATTTTGTCTGGAAAAGTTATTGATATTTCTTAAAATTATTAGATTGGATCTCTAAAAAGTGTTCAGAAATTTAAACATCAGGATATTTTTCATCATATAAGAAAAATTGACTGAATATTTTCCCTATTGTCATTAATGTTTCGGCTTATTCATTTTTGGGGGCGTACCGGGGATAGAACTCGTGACCTTGCACTTGCAAGGCAGGCAGTGGAAACACTGAGCTAAATCCCTGACCCTACTGCTTATTCATTTTAAAGTTATACTATGGTCTGAATGTCTGTGCTTCCATAAAATGCATATGTTAAAATCTTAGGTCAAAAGTGATGATATCAAGAAGAAGTGACTAGGTCGTAAGGGCAGAATTTTCATGAATATTATTAGCACATTTGTAAAAAGAGCCCAAGAGAGTTAATTCTTCTCTTTCCCACATACAGACATGGTGAGAAAATGTTCTGTATTACAAGTGGCCTCTCATAAGATAACAAATCTGTCTAGGATTTGGTCCTGCACTACTCACCCTCTAGAAAGTAAGAAATAAATTTGTGTGACTAATAAGCTTCCTAGTTAATGGTATATTATTAGAGAACATTGAATAAACTGAAAAAAAAAATCCAGAATTTTTAGTCTGTATTTACCAAGCTAAAAGTAATGATCAAACTCATTTCCATATAATTGTGTTTATAAATTAAGTGTTAATCTAAATAATATGTATCATTTTAAAGCACAGAGTAATATATATAGCAAAATATTTTCATTTTATGTCAATTTATTTCAGTTAAATATTTAAATTACTCAGCAAATTAATATAGTGCCAGATAATAAAAAGTGAGCCAATTCTGACAAGAATGTGATTAATGTTGATATTTTCCCCTCTAAAACTTATTCATTCAACGTAATTTTGAAAAATAAACTTGTTAGCTTTCTTTCAATTTGCAAGTTACTAATAACTCCTTTTTTCATTAACTAAAAAATTATATGTGGTGAAAGACTAGACCATTAACAAAATATTGAATTCTGAGAAAGCCATTTATAATCTCACACAGGCTTTGAGGAAAATTTTAGAGAATTTTTTTTTCTGAACCTCATATCATAAATTGTTTATAGGAAGGCTCAGATCACCAAATAAATGTCACAGCCATGAATACAGAAGTCAAGACTGCGAATATAGTTTTAGGAATAAACTCAACTGTAATTGTTATTCAAACTTATTGATTTATGACAAAAAATATTCTCAATAAAGATCCTGATTTAAGGGGTGACTGGGAAATTTATCAAGTTATCACCCATACTATTTTTTATTGACTACTTCAAAGTCTTGTCTGAATGTCAATTTTAGATGACACTTCTAACTTTAACAGACATATTTGCCAGAGTTCTAAAAATTTTACTGTGCAAAATCATACAAATATGATACATGTTACCAAGACTTTTCTAAGATTCAAACAATTGTAAAAATTTTAGAGTAAAAATCTGTGAAAGTCAAATATAACATAATAAACCATAAATATTGGAAAAAATTTTGGGATGATACATAACAAAAGCTGACTCACTGGTATTTTCTTTATCATATAAAAAGGTACTTCCAATGAACAGCTTGAAATAATACAATTCTTTTGGGATCAGTTTTATTTTAACTTTTTTTTGTATGTGCTCTTCATTCTACACTTCACTTTCCATTAGGAGTATAAACAATCCATGATTATGCATACATAGACAAGGAAAAGCTATTATATGTCCTGTTTAATGGGTGGACTAATACTAAAATACCAAATTTATACTTGCTTTTCATAATGAGTTAAATGGAAACTAGAGAAAAAAAATTTTACAGCACAACATTTATGGAAAATAAGTCATCTATAATTACTGAAGATAACAAAACTATTAACTTTCAAAAACCTAGGCATAAATGTTGACAAAATTTGGGTCACATAGCTTTAAAGCCAATGACTGTAAACTGAAAAACCCTTATATTTGTAATGTGCTGCATGTGATATAAAAGAGGTATACTATTTTGTTTGTCATCATTTCTCTTTGACAAAACTTACTAAATTGTAGTAGTGACATAATTCATATTTAATGTTGTATATATCACTTGTCAGCATCTCTTATCAACAAAGACTTTATTTGTCTTTCAAAGCTCATATAAACACAAAGCTTCTCTATAAAATCTTTTGAAAAAAATACTTCTTTGAAATTTATGGTATATTTTTCCATACTATGTGTAAAATGTAACTCTACATGTTAAAAATTTAGCAAAAATTTCTTTCTGTCTCATATAGATTATCATTTATTAAATGTCACATAATTCTTATTTTCAAGACCCTATTAAGCTTAGGACAAGGTAGGAATCCCATAAAATTGGTAATATGAATGAATGATGAATATAATCTATGAATTATGATGGCCAAATTTTAATTTTTTCTAAGTAATCACTAAATATGTAACTATTGAAATTCAATTACAGCTCATCACCCCATTTCCTATAAAATGACTTCATAATTGTCTAGTATAATTTTTAAGTTTTCTCTGAAATTTATTTTAGAAGCTGTAAAACGATAAAATAGTAATTTCATCATATAACTATTCTCCAAATAAATTAATTTGAGGTACAACCACTTTAGTATTCTGTTAATGGAGCCTTTGTTTGAAGGTAAAGTGTCTAACATCAAACAGATTTGTAAGTTCTTGCTACTTTTTTTGAGAAGAAGAAACAAAATCAATTTGATCACTTTCACCTTTTGAAATAGATTTACAGGAAAATACTTTACATGTATAAGAAACATCAAGAAAATATATTTAATTCTAATATATTTAGTAAAATTATATTAAATATATTTAATTTTCTAATGGTTAAATATATTCTGTTAAGGAAATAAAGGAATTTTAAACATCTAAATTTAAAAATTAAAATTGGCATAATTAAAGCAATACATTTGTCATAGGTGGTTAATTTAATAGTTTTCTATGTGATAAAATACCCAACTAGATATTTACAAACATCTTCTTGAGTTGACTTAATTTTGAATTTCTAAATTTATATTTTAATAATATATTAGTATAAAAGGGAATGAAAAAAGGAAAGACAAATGAGAAGAAATCATCCACTGAATTATTAAAGATTTCCTTGTACCTGTTCTATGACCATTTGATAAGCAGGAAGATACTCTAAAACCCTATCATTTAAATGAAACAACAGCTGTGATCTTATCTTACTAAAAAGCTTTTACACAGCAATAAAACCACCAATAGAATAATGAGACAAACCACAGTGTGGGCAAAAAGTTTTGCAAACTCTTCCTCAGACAAAGGACTAATATCTAGAATATACAAAGAACTCAAAAAAATTAGACCCTCCAAATTTAAAGACCCAATCCAAAAATGGGCATCTGAAATGAATAGAAATTTCTCAAAGAAGTAGAAAACACAAACAAATATATGAAAAAATGTTCAACATTCCTTGTCATATGAGAGATGCAAATTAAAACAATGCTGAGATTTCATGCCATTTCAGAAAGAATGGCTGTTATTAAGAAATTAACCAATAACAAATGGTGGCAGGGCTGTGGCAGGGGAAGGAACCATTTGCCATTGTTGTTGGGAGTGTAGATTGGTGCAATTACTATAGAAATTAGTGTGGAGATTCCTCAAAAACTAAAACTATAGGTTCCATTCAACTCAACTATTCTTGATATCTTCTCAAAAGAATTAAAAGCATCATACCAATGTAGTATACACACACACCCATGTTTATAGGGGCACAATTTGTAATAGCTAAATCTTGGAAACACCCCAAATGCCCATTCAGTGATGAATGGATAAATACGTTGATTTAAAAAAAATACAATAGAGTACTATTCTCTCATAAAGAAGGATAAGCTTGAGACATTTCTACCTAAATGGATGCACCTTGAGAACATACTCTTGAGTGAAATAGATCAAATCAGGCATATGTGCAAATATAGCATGGTTTCTTTGGTATGAGAAACCAAAAGTGTAAATAGGACCAAAATGCATAATAGATATTGGGAAATGGGAAGAAAATGTTCAAATGAGAAGGGAAATGAGGAAGGGGGAGAGGGAAAAAATAAAAGGGACAAGGAAAAAGAAAGAATGGGAGGAAAATGGAAACAAGGCTTTTGTGGATAAAGAAGGAGGGGGGTTGAAGAGGGGAGAGAGGAATTTGAAAAAAAGAAGCAAGATATATCATGTGGAGGTACAAATTGCTATGATAAATGTTATCATCATATATATCTAAAATGTACCAGTAAAACAAAAAGAAAAAAAAGAAAATTTGTATCTTTCAAGCTAATACACTCACAGCTTCTTAATTACCATTCTGCCCTTTCAGCATTACTCTGGGCAGACTAGCATAGCAGCCTGAGTACTTGGTGCTTTTATTCTTAAGTAAGAGGCTATGATATCATGGTTCAGTTCAGGACAACTTGGCTTTTATTCCTCCAAGCGAGGTCTTTAAATTTGTAAGTGACAGAATCAAACATCATCACTTATATGTGTATCTAGGGAATCCATACACACGAGGACATAGAATGCCTTTATTTTACTTCTATTCCAAGGTAAAAGATTGAGTATCATTCTCTATATTGTTTTCAGTAGCTTAGTTCTTGTGAAAGGAAAAGCAAGATACAGTAAAGTATATTTCTTTTTTATTTTACATAGCATTACTGTATACACACAAAACACACATAGAAACACACAGAAAGATTCATGTACTGGTAGAGTCTATTTCTGTAGAGTCCATGCAAAACATAATAAAACTAAAGGTTTATTTTTAAAGTCCCATATCATTCTAGTGTTATATTAGATACTTCTATTGCAGAATAAAAATTATACCAGATATCATAAAGGTTCTATTTTTCTCTTTGTTTGAAGTTCCTTTGTACAATAGCAACCATTCTATTTTTGTGTAGTTCATTTAACTGAAAATTATTCGGTACGTCTAGTTACTGGAATGCTGGTCTGTGCACTCCAGATTCATAACAAAGAATTTGAATATTTGATTTTCATAAAATGTCTTAATATTTGAAATGGTTTGCTGTGATTCATTTGACTATATTTAAAACAAATGAATATATAATTTTATTGATAATTTCTTAAAATTCTGCAATGAAGTTTTGACTTTTAATCTCCTTACATTTATGACTTTAATATTTTACATGGTATACTGCAGTTAATATTTCTATTAACATAAAGTACAATTGAACTTTGCTCTTAGAAATTAACAATACATCCACACATACAATTTTGTGCAGTATAGTTTTCCATTCAACCAGTTGCTATCTGCAATGAATTATCCATAGGGATAAAAAATGTGAACAGTATTTTTGATACAGATAATGTGGTCTACGTTTATATTTTCATGTAAATAGCTCCAAATCTAGAATCTTGAAAGCTATTTGATTCTAGCTAATGTTAACTTTTTATAGACTTGGTACATGTAGGATTGACTAAAGGCCTTCAGTGTGATTAGTTAGCATGTAGACTGCTCTGCTAAGTTTGAAATTGCTTCCCTTATTTGTCTAACACTTTGGTAGAGATGGAAAGAAAGCAGCACATAGCCACTATTCTCTCTCAGAAGGCTTATTATTGGACTGCTGAACATCACAAACTCAGGTCTTTAGATTATTTACATGGTTGAACAGAAATCCCAGAGATAATATTTCAACAATTACTATTTTACTCTTAAGTCCTAAACTTGTAAAGTTGTATAGGATTCCTTGTTTCCATTTAATAGTTCAAGTTTTGTGAATGAGCAAACCAATAAAATAATTGTTTTCAGCCATATTTTGACAATTCCTACAGGAACAGTTAGTCATACATTAGCTTTTCATTGAGTTGGCTGAAGCTTTATCAACCCGGTAATGATATTTTGACTTATTCTTCAACCCAGTCTGGCATTTTCCTTCATTCACAGGTCCTAATAATGAAAATTTTAGAATACAACATGCAGAAAATGCCAACTTGCAAGTTAAAGTTCCTCTGTAACAACAGTAACAAACACAAATGAACAATTAAATTAATTATGAATGTCTTAAAATAAGAAAATACTAACAGTATGCCACTAAATTGTCTAGAAGATTTTAAAGAAACATTTAATATACTATATATTCATAATTTTAAATGACAAAAATAGAGTGTGTTCTGTTTCTTAATTAATAAGTGTTATGAAGATATGAACTAACATATAGATTATTTTAAAACAGATCCATAGTAGAAAATTATTTATTAAAGGTGGAGGCAAGGAGTATCATAGTGCCCAACTTGAAACTGTACTACAAAGCTACTGTGATAAAAACAGCAGGGTACTGGAAGAAATACAGACCTGAGGACCAGTGGATCAGATGAGAAGATGCAGAAACAACTCCAGACACACCCAGCCACCTCATCTTCGACCAAGAAGCCAAACACTGTCACTGAAGGAAAGATAGTCTCTTTAATAAATGGTGTGGAAAAACTGGGTTTCAACTTGCCAAAGATTAAAACTAGACCCATATCTTTCACCATGCAATAAACTAAAATTAAAAATGAATCAAAGATCTAAATGTTAAGAAACACTAAATCTGGTGGAAGGTAGGTTAGGTAGAACTCTTGATGAAATTGGTGTAGGAAAAGACTTTATGAACAAAAGCTCAGCCTCACTGGAACCAGCAAAAAAAAAAATAATAATAACAACTGGGATTTCATCTTATTAAAATTCTCTGCACAGCAAGAGAAACCACCAACAGAGTGAAAAGGCAACCTATAATGTGGGAGAAAAATTTAACCACTTGTTTTTTAGACAAAGGACTACTATCTAGAAAATATAAAGAACATTTAAAAAGTCAGACCCCTAAATTTAAAGACCCAATCCAAAAATGAGCATCTCAAATGAATACACATTTCTCAGTCAAAGAGGTAAAAATGACAAATAAATATATGAAATAATGTTCAACATCACTGGTCATTTGAGAGATGCAAATGAAAACAAAGGTGAGATTCCATCTCATTGTAGAAAGAATGGCTATTTTCAAGAAATCAACCGGGGTCGTGCAGACACCAGCAGCCTGTGCCACCACTGGAGACCCCAGGTTGTGCAGACACTGCACCCCATTGGAGAGCATGCAGCATGGATGCCACGTGCAGCATCTGAATCTGCACAGCAGAGGTGCCAGGAGAAACATAAAGACCATGGTTATGAGCCCAAGAAGATAGAGCAGAAGTAAACAACAGAGAGGGCCTTTGTGACACTCTTCAATGAAAATTGGAGCCCACTGGGAAAGTGAAGAAAAACTCTTCAATAAAAGCACACTGGACCATCATAGTTGGTAAGTTGGTGGGAACAGCACCTCCCATAGAAACCCAGACTCCCATGGTGGGAGGACAGCTGGAACCTGCAGTAGAACCTTGCAGAATTTAATCATGCAGGAGGTCAGGGTCCTCCACTTGGAATTTGCAGCCAGAAATCAGTCTGAATCTCAGTATGCTATAGTTGGCTTGCTGAGGCCAATCAATTTAGACCCTCACACTGCTGCTCACATTGCCTACCAGGACAGTGGAGACATCCTGAGAGAGACCTTTTTTTTAATTTGTTTTGTTTTATAAATATATATATATATATATATATATATATTCTTTTCTTTTTCTCTTTATCCCTTCTGGCTCTATATTTCTCTCCCTCTTTGTTCCTCTTCCTGGCCCATTCTGAATTTTTTTTTCTCTCTCTGTCCTGTCAACTATCACTTTTATGAGAAGGTAAATACAATTTCTAGCTTCCCTATTGTTGTCAGTTTGTTCTGTACTTGTCTCTGTTCTTTCCCTTGGTCTTTTCCTCTTGTCTTCAAAAGATCCTCACAATTTGCATGATCTTCCTGTGTCCTCTAGTCTCAACTCTAACCTTTCCCTCTCCCTCTATCTCTCTACCCCTCCCTAACCAACCCCTGCTAAATCCTTATCATGAAGAGTAAATTTGCCATACTGAAATGTATACTTAGACAAACATATTTTGGGCTGGCACTAGATTTTGATCTAGCTTGCAAGGTTAAAGATGACAGATAAACTGCTACCACAAATTGTCATTTTCTAAGCTGTGTTGGATGCTGAATGTGTCAATTGGGCTAAGGTGTTGTGATTGATCTAATCAGTTGTCCTCCCTGGTATACTGAAAACAAGATTGCCTAAGAGTCATTAGAGACTCAAAGCCTAAAAAGTCCAGCTATAGTTGGAAGGTATCTCTGACAAGCAATCACTCCATAGGGGCTCTAAACACCAGTAATAAAGATACTCAAAATAAGAAATATTGGAGTATCAGCCCAGGAAATAAACCAAAAAACAACACAAACAACAGAATTACAAATGAGAAGACACCTTGGCAGGACACAAACACAGAGTTCCAGCTCACCAAAATCAAATTCTGGGGAAAATGAGGTGGAAAATATGACAATCAAACACCTGGACACCCTGAACTGATAGCACAGGAAGTGATAAAACTTATGAATGAGGTTCTAGAAAAATACAAAACAGAAATAATTTCCCAGATAACTACAGAGATTTTGAGCAGAGTGAAAGGCATGAGTAAAAGCTCTAGAACAGAAACAGATAAAAAAATAGATGCACTCAGAACCACGCTGGAAGCCATGAATGCTTAGCATAAGAAAGAAATGGAAACCATGAATCGCCCAACATAAGAAAGAAATGGAATCCCTGAAACAGATTCAAACAGAAATCCAGGAGATTAAAAATTCCATTGAAAGTATTCACAGCAGACTGAGTGAATATGAAGCTAGAATATCAGATATAGTAGACAAGATTGAGGTTAGTGACCATGAAATCAGAGATTTCTTCAGAATACTAAGGGACTACAAGAAATCAATCCAGCAGCTGTTAGATGATGCAAAGAAGAATAACATAAGAGCAATAGGAGTCCACAAAAAAAGCAGGAGAAAGTACAAATGACATAAAAAAACTGTTCAAAGAAGTAGTAATAGAAAACTTCCCAAACAGAGGTAGGGAATTGGATGTACAGATAAGTGTGGCATATAGAACTCCAACTAGCCATGATCAAAAAAAAAAAAAAAAAAAATCTACACCTAGACATATAATAGTCAAGATCCAAGAAATGCAACAGAAAAAAATCCTACAAGCAGTTAGAGAAAAGAAACAAATCACATACAAAAGAAAGCCTATCAGAATCACAGCAGTCTACACAACACAAACCCTCAAGTCAAGGGGAGCCTGGAGTGAAGTATTTCAAGCCCTAAAAGAAAATGACCTCCAACCTAGATTGTTGTATTCTGGAAAATTATCTTTCAAAATCAATGGGAAAATTAAATACTGCCATGAAAAAGAACACCTGAGAAATTTCATGAATAGCAAACCGGCACTCCAAAAACTTCTAAACAATATCCCAGAAAAAGACAATGAAGGTCATAACTCCTTGAGGCCCAACAGAGTTGAAGCCACCAGGCAAGGCAAGAACCTGAAGGGAAAGTGTGTAAAAATAAAAGAGCCAACAACAGTAAAACATCATGACTTGGATGAGTCAGTGTTTATTAATTATAACTATCAGTGTTAATGGTCTCAATTCACAAATCAAAAGAGACTGGCAGAATGGATTAAGAAGCAAAATCTGCAATATACTGTATACAAAAAACACACCTAATTCAAAAAGACATTCATAGACTGAAAGTAAAAGGATGGAAAAACAGTTCAACACATGACAGGAACCCATAAAAAAAGCAGGGGTAGCAATCTTATTTGCAGACAAAATAGATTTCAAAGCATAACTAATTAAGAGAGACAAAGACAGTCACTACATTCTTGTGAAGGGAACAATCCAAGAGGAAGTGATGACAATCATAAATGTATATGCACCAAATACTAATGCCCCCAACCATAGAAAACATATATTATTGGACATGAAAAACCAAACAAGCACTAATTCAGTTGTAGTGGGGGACCTCAGTACCCCACTGTCACAAATAGACAGATGATCTAGACAAAAAAATCAACAATAAAATTCTAGAACTGAAGCAAGCTTTGGAACAAATGGACTTAATAGATGTCTACAGAGTGTTTCACCCTCCAAAATCAGACTATACATTCTTTTCAGTTGCACACAGATCATTCTCCAAAATAGACAACATGCTAGCTCATAGAGCATATTTAAGTAAAAGCAAAAGAACTGAAGTTACTCCCTGTATATTATCAGAACATAGTGCAAGAAAATTGGAGATCAGTAGCATAAAAAAACCACCAAACCACCACAAACACATGGAAATTGAATAACACTCTCCTTCACAACCAATGGATCACAGAAGAAATTAAAGAAGAAATTAAACAGTTTCTACAAGTAAATGATAATGCCAGTGCAACACATGGGAATCTATGGGACACAATGAAAGCAGTTCTACGTGAGAAAATCATAGCAGTGAATGCCCATATATGGAATACAGAGAGAACTCAAATAAACAACCTAATGCTGAACCTCAAGTTCCTAGAAAAAGAGCATGACAAACCCAAAGCTTGTAAAAGAGAGGAAATTATAAAGATAAGAGCAGAAATCAATGCAATGAGACTAAGAGAATGATAAAAAAAAAAATCAATGATTCGAAGAGTTGGTTTTTTGAAAGAATAAATAAAATCAATAAACCTTTAGCCTACCTTATCAAAAAAAGGAAAGGAAAGGCTTGAATCCATGCAATTAAGAATGAAAAAAGTGAAGTCACAACAAATCCAGCATAAATCCAGAAGATCATCAATACATACTTTGAGAACCTATACTCTAATAAAATGGAAAACACAGAAGAAATGGACAGATTCCTAGATACATACAAATTGCCAAATTAAAATGAAGAAGATAGAAAAATTCTAAACATTCCAATTACAATTAGTGAAATTGAAAATGTAATTTAAAATATACCAACAAAAAAAGTCCAGGTCCTTATGGTTTCACTGCTGAATTCTACAAGACATTTAAAGAAGAACTATCGCCATTACTCTTTAAACTCATCAAGGAAACTGAAAGGGAATCATGGCTTCCAAATTCATTCCTGGAAGCAAGTGTTACTTTGATTCCAAAACCAGGGAAAGACCCAACCCAAAAACAGGACTACAGGCCAATCTCTCTAATGAACATAGATGCAAAAATTCTCAACAAGATACTGACAAACAGAATACAGAGGGTCATCAAGACGATCATACAGCCTGACCAAGTTGGATTTATCCCAGGGATGCAAGGAAGGTTCAGCATTCATAAATCAATAAATGTAATACACTATATTAGCAGGGCCAAAGATAAAAATCATATGATCATCTCAATTGATGCAGAAAAAGCATTTGACAAAATCCAACACCCATTCAAGATAAAAACAGCACAGAAAATTGGAATAGAAGGTCTATATCTCAACTTGATTAAGGCTATATAAGAAAAACCAACAGCCAACATCATACTAAATGGTCAAATACTGAAAACGTTCACACTAAAATCAGGAACAAGACAAGGATGTCCATAATCACCACTCCTATTCAACATAGTTCTGGAAACATTAGCCACAGCAATTAAACAAGAGAAAGGAGTAAAGTTAGGAAAGGAAGAAGTTAAAACTGTCATTATTTGCTGATGATATGATATTCTATAAAGAAGAACCACAAAACTCTGCTGAAAGACTTCTCGACTTAATTGACAGATTAAGTAGAGTATCTGGATACAAGGTCAACACTCAAAAAACTATAGCCTCTTGTGCACAAGAAACAGACTGACTGAGAGAGAAATTTGGGAAACAATTCCCTTCACACTAACATCCAAAAAAAAGGAATATCTAGGAATCAATCTAACAAAGGAAGCAAAAGACCTCTGCATTGAAAACTACAGCACTCTGAAAAAAAGGGATCAAATAGGACATAAGAAAGTGGAAAGATGTGCCTTGCTCCTGGGTAGGAAGAACCAATATAGTGAAAATGGCCATACTTCCAAAAATTCTACATAGATTCAATGCAATGCCAATTGAAATTCCAACAATACAATTCACATAACTAGAGAAAACAATGCAAAATTTCCTTTGGAACAAAAAGAGATCTAGAATAACAAAAGCAATTCTGGGCAACAGAGACATGGAATGGGGTATCACAATCCCCAACTTGCAACTATACTACAGAGCTACTGTGATAAAAACAGCATGATATTTGCAAAGAGACCAACCTGAGGATCAGTGCAATAGATTAGAAGACGCATAAGCAACTCCAAACATACTCAGCCACCTCATCTTTGACAAAGGAGCCAACCACCCTCATTGGAGGAAAGATAGCCTATTTAATAAATGGTGTTGGAAAAACTAGATTTCAACCTGCCAAAGATTAAAGCTAGACCCGTATCTTTCACCATGCACTAAAATAAGATAGAAGTGGATTAAAGATCTAAATATTAAAACAGAAACACTACACATGCTGGAAGATAAGTTAGGTAGAACTCTTGAAGACATTGGGATAGAAAAAACTTTATGAACAAAACCTCAGTACCACGGGAACTAGCACAAAGAATCAACAACTGGGATCTCATCTTATTTAAAAGCTTCTGCACTGCAAGAGAAACCACCAACAGAGGTAAGAGACAACCTACAATGTGGGGAAATTTATTAGCAGCAGTACCTCAAAGGACTACTATCTAGAATATACAAAGAACTTAAAAAAAATCAGACACCCAAAATGTAAAGACTCAATTCAAAAATGGACATCTGAAATGAACGGGCATTTCTCAGACAAAGAAGTAAAAGCGGCAAATAAACATATGAAAAAATGTTCAACATCACTGGTCATTAGAGAGATGCAGATGAAAACAACACTGAGATTCTACCTCACCCCACAAAGAATGGCTGCTATCAAGAAAACAACCAATAACAAATGCTGGCGGGGTGTGGGGAGAAAGGAACCCTTCTTCATTGTTAGTGGAAGTGCAGACTGGTGCAACCACTGTGGAAATCAGTATGGAAATACATCAAAGAACTAGGACTAGAGGCCCTATATGACCCAGCTCTTCCCCTGCTGGGTATCTTCCCCCAAGAATTAAAAGAATCATAACACAGTGATATAAGTGCACCCATGTTTACAGTGGCACAGTTTGTAGTAGCGAAAGCATGGAAACAGCCCAAGTGCCCATCAACTGGAAACTGGACAAAGAAGATGTGCTTTTTTTAATAAAATGGAGTACTACTCAGCCACAAAGAATGAGAAACTAGAGACATTTATAGCTAAATGGATGCATATTGAGGTCATACTCTTAAGTGAAATAAATAGAACACAAATGTAAATACTGCACAGTTTCTCTAGTGTGAGAAACTGAAAGTGTAAATAGGGATTAAAATGAATAATTGATAATGGGAAATAGGAAGAAAAGTTCAAATTAGTAAGGTAAGTGTGAGGGGTAGGGGAAAGGAAAGAAGGGAGAGGAAAACTTATGAGAAAAGGAAAAAATGTAAACAAAGTCTTTGTAAATAGAGAGGGGTGGGAGAGGTGAAGGGAGGGCAGGAAATGGGGAAAAAAGAAGAACCAAGATATATCATGTAAAGGTACAAGTACCCAAAGATAAATGTAAATGTATTGTATACCGAAATTGTACCAATAGAAAGAATCTAAGGAAAAAAAAAACAAAAAATAAATCAACCAATAACAAACTCTGGCAGGGCTGTGGGAAAAAAGGAACACTTCTCCACTGTTGGTGGGAGTGTACATTAGTGCAACCACTGTAGAAATCAGTGTGGAGATTCCTCAAAAAAACAAAACTGAACTATTAGATTCAACATTAGATTCAACTATTCTTTATATCTTTTCAAAAGAATTAAAAGCATCATACAAATTTGGTATATGCACACCCATGTTTATAGCAGCAGAGTTTGTAATAGCTAAATCTTGGAAAGACCCACTGGAGACTGAAAATGAAGATTTTTTTTTTTTAAATAAAATGGAGTACTATTCATCCATAAAGAAAGATAAACTAGAGACATTTCTAGCTAAATGAACACACCTTGAGACCATATTCTTAAGTGAAATAAATAGGCCAAACATATGTAAAAACTGAATTGTTTCTCTGGAGTGAGAAACTGAAAGTGTAAATGAGGACCAAAATGCATAATAGCTGTTGTGAAATAGGAAGAAAATGTTCAAAGGAGAAGGGGAAGTATAATGGGGAGGGGGAGGGGAAAGGAGAGAAGGAAAAGGAACAAAACATGAGAATAAAAGGAAAAAGAAAGCCTTTTTAAATAGGGAGGGGTGGAGGGGTAGAAGGATATATCAAATACAGGTTCAAATTCCCAATGATTAGTAAGATCATATTTTATATCTAAAATGTACCTATGAATTTAATGAATAAGAAAAAAGTGACATTTTCATTCAGAGTTAAAGGAAATTCTAAGGCATAATTATAATTCTGTAATTGTGTGTAATGATAGTTTGTGTAAAATTCTTTTTGTATGTGTGTATTTTTTAACTTATCTGATTTTTTTTGCAGAATTGAGGATTAAACCTAGAGCCTTCATCCGGAACTACATCCCAAGAACATTTTTATTTACATCTTATTTTGAGATGCAGTGTTGCTCAGAGTAGAATCATCTTAATGATTTTCCTACTTCTGCCTAGTGGAATACAGGAGTTACAGGTATGCACCACCATGCCAGGCTAAATCCTTGTTTCTTTTTGTTTTAATGATTTGTTTATATACATCCTCAGATAAATCCAAAAAGATATTTAAAATAGATAAATGTGGAAGGAATTACAGTAAAAATATCTGATGTCTATTTGTCATGAAGAAAATTGTGACTGCATAGGAGGGAGTTCACTCAGACTCATGGAAACTTTTCACTGAAAATATTTACAAACTAAACCTTACAAGCATACCAAGGTAACCAAAGAAACATCAACAAAATAAAATAATAAAAATACTAATGTTAACAATTTAGATTAATAAAATAACAGAAAAATATTGAAATCTGGATTTATTCTTATTTGATATTTAAAATTCTATTTGCTCCCATTGTTTTTGATAGTAGCATTAATCAACTCTTGTTACTGAAAAGTTGATGAAGAGGTAGACATTTGTCTTTCATTTTATCATTTGGTTTGAGTCACAGTTACTTTTTTAAACATTGGAATCATTTAAAAAACTTAGCCTTGTTTAGTAAGTTTGTTTCAAGATAAATACTCATACATGAAATTGAATTATGTTTTCCTCAGGGATTCATTCCCATATCTCTAGCAGTGTTCCTGTCAACATCATTACAACAAAATTGGTTACAGAAACAAATGGTGGCCAGGGGGGAAGAGAGACTAAAATTTTGGGAATGTAAAACATATGAGGAAAAGTAGAATCAATTCTAAAAACTCTGCTATTAAAAGTCTTTCATATCCTTTCTTTTCTCCAGAAAAAGTTACAACCAATTAATGTGTATAAATATATTTTAAATATTGAATTCCTTTAAAAACTGTGTAGTTTTAGGGTTATAACATAACAGATACATATTTACCTTTAATAACTACATCTATTAATTTTGAAAAAAGTTGTTTATAATTATTTGTGATATTGGATGTGAAGAAACAGCAGCAGTCTCCACTTTTATGAAGCACCCTTTTTATATATAGTTCTGTTAATGAAGGATATGGGTATATATTTGATCAGTTAACATTTCATGTGGGTTTATTTTCAGATGTGATATATACTTGATCATTTAAATATATTTTAGTAGGGCCAGGGATTTAGCTCAGTGGTTCTGCCACCTGCTTCACAAGCGCAAGGTCCAGAGTTCAATCCCTGGTACCAAATATAAATAAATAAATAAATAAATAAAATTCTTTGTGTTTTTCTTCCACTATATTTATTGCATACATATTTATTATGTGTGATGTTTGTGTGATATGTTATGATATGGCAATAAAAAATAACAAAATCCAAATTCACATTTATAATTTCAGAATTTTTTATAAACTCTAGATAAAATGAATGAATACTTGGGTGTATATAAATTCTTATTATTTATACCTTTAAGAAAGAGAGTCAAAAATCAATTGGGACTATTACTGAAAATATTGCTCTGTGTAATATTATAGTTCATGGGAAAGAATTTTCCCAATAGATTTCTTTTTAATATTCCAGCATTGCAGCTCTTGTGTAGCATGCATGAGTTCCTGAACTCAATTTTCCAGACCCCAAAATAAGTAACTAAATAAACAGGCAAATAAATTCACCTAAGGTTCTTAGTAAAAGAAATTACTGAAAACTTCTGTGTTTTTAGGTAATACAGTAACAATAACAAATTAATGTATAAAACTTATGAAATCAGATTCAAGGAGGAGGATTCTAGGAATGGTAATGAAAATACAACTCTTCACCTATTGGCTCACAACAGAAGATAAAGAAACACCATGAACCTACATATCCACAAATTAACGTGTTGACTTCAGCCTAGCGATGTGAATTTTCAAAGGGTTATTTTAGACTTTTTTTTGTTTCTTTTTTGAAAGAGGAGAATTAGAGATTATGCAGTAAGTCTGTGTTCACATATAATGAAGCTGAGTTCATTGCATTAGGATTTTCCAGGCTAAATCCCATACTTAAAGGAAGATTATTTTAATTTAATCCGTTTGAAATGTTGAATCAAATTAAATTTGCTTACTGTGAGGAATGAATAATATATATGTTGGATTACAGTTCTTAACAGCGTGAGTGCAATTCTTTACTTTATTTGATGATATATCATCCCTTTCGACATTTAAGAAAGCACATTTGGAGATAAACTGACTTAAAAGGAAAACAAACATGATGCATATAAAGATAACCAAATTGGAAGCATGCATGAAAGAAGCTAATAATAGGGAGTAAATGTTTGTTTGTTTATTCATATGGTCAGAAGGAGATGATGTACTATGAATATAACTGGATAAAATGTCCATTTTAATAGTTACTTTAACATTTTCTGCAAGATTATAAGTAAAAAGAGATGGAGTTCACTTTTAGATTATGTGTCAAGTAATCTCAATTTCAGAAAACAATTTAGATGAAAGTCCCTTCAAAGTGAAATTAAACCGTTTTTTGTTGAGACTGTTTACTTTATAATAATTTATATATACCTTCTGTAATGTTCATTTTTATACTTGGAAGGGTATTGAAGACGCAATGTAACAGATCACATTTTGTAGAAAATTTTTTAATTTTCTTAAATATAATCAATACATTTATAACCTTAAATATGAAAATAAATCACTCTAAAGCACTCTACTCAAATATGTGATGAAATCTTATATTATTCAAACTTTAGTTAAGTCTTTCTTAGGACTTTTATCTATTAAAATTAATGGAGTCATATATATGCAGTAATAATTATATGGCTAAATTTGAATTTTAGGATAAATTTACTGACATCATTTACAATTTTATTATTATACACTCAGATCATTTTCCCTAGCTAAAATTGAATCTCTGTTTTATGCTCTTTTAGTAATTAATAGAGGATAACAAAGGTAAATATTCTGCATTCTTTTTCATTTTTCCCTCAGTTCTATACTTCATGTCTTTGTTACCTACCGTATTTCCAGTGTGTCTAAGCTGTATGCATTGCCATAAGGGGCATCATTATGTTGTTGCCAATTAGAAGTTAAGAGGTAGGGAAGTCTGAAGTATGTGTTCCTCTACTAGTTTCTATGTTTTTCCAAGAGAGTTACTTTCCTCTATCAAAATACACAGCTTCTGTCAAGAATTGTGTCATGCAAGTAATGTTATTCTCACTGTGTTGGATAAATATTCCTCCCTGTTCCTTCCTTTTATTGGATTACAGATGCTTCATTATTCCCTTTAACCCTTGCCACAATTTCCAAAACAGCCTTTTTATTAAACTCTCTATGTGATTATTCCACCTGCTCCCACCCCAAATCTCTCTCATTCTCTGCAGAAACAGCCACTCATCTCTGAGCAGAAGGAATTCGCCTACCCTGATATAAAATTATTTCAATAACAAGACTAACTAGTTGCATTTACTCCTGACCTTCCTGTACACAATGATATTTGTACTCTAGCATAGCCCAGATGAAGAAGCTGAAGGTCCTATCCAGGAAAACACAGCCTGACTTTCAACATGTCAGAAGACGTCAGCAGTTTGTGTTCCAATAATATGTATAGCAAGTGGGCAAATTCTGATTCTGAGAATGTTAGATCAAGGAAGATGGTAAACTGATTACATGAATGTATTGATATGAATTAATTTAACAAGATAGCATGTTGGAAAGGAGAGAAATTAATAGTTTTGTAAGTTAGTTCATGGATCTCAGTGATGACCTCAAGAGAATAAAGTTGAAATTCTGGAGTTTCCTTGGCATACTTTATGGGAAGGAATATGAAATCTGAGAGAATTTAAAAAGATAGAATTAATATGCAATTATTTTAGCTGGTCCATAAGTTTAACACTCAATGGGGTGTACTAAATGTATTTACAAGAAGGATCTATCAAGGACAGGGATTTAGCTCAGTGTTGCTGCTGCTTGCTTTGCAGGCACAAGGTCCTGAGTTCAATCCCTGGTACCCCCCCAAAAAAAATTTGCCTTAAAGAAGGATCTACCAGCTAATCTTAAGTGTTGTGACTTTTTTCATTAGCTTACAGATAACAATGAAGGTTACTACAGTTATGTTTAATTTTCTGATCTATATTGGAATATTTGAATCTGAGGGATATATAGGCAATTTGACAGTGATTAAATGTCAGAGAAATGTTATACATAATTACTATAATAGGGCACCGTGATAAAACAGATAAAACAATCAGAATATTTCAAACTGCCCAGATCTGTGATACTGACTACTTGATCACATAATAAATACTGTAGAATGAAATGGATGAGCAGTCTGGTAACATGGTGCTTAAAATACCCAGGAAGAAAATATGCAGGCATTGTGGTAGGAAAATTGATTAAGTCACCATAGTAGGTATTATCTACCCTCTTGCCCAGTTCTACGGCCTGAGACAACTTACACCAAGTTTGAGATACAAAAGCTTTCAAGTGAGGAGAAACCTGATTCTTCTAAATGAAATCTGGACTAATTCCAAAGGTCGATAGACTTTCAGTGTGATTAGTAGCTCTTTAGCTTCATTTATTTCTTCTATAATATTCTTTCCTTCTTGATATTTACCTGTACTAGCATGCACTCATAACTGTAATATTTGTGACATGCTTTTTAATTGCTGGTTAATATATGGATTTCATTCTAATATCTGCAAAGTAAGAATAATATTTGAAATTCCAAATCTATTTTATAGATTCTTAGAACATACTAATGGAAATACACAGAATATAAATAGATACTGATACTTGGGAAGAATGTTATTTAGATAGTGAAGAATATTTAGCCAAATTTCTAATTTATTTTATTTTTTCACTTTGATAAGAAAATTTGGAAGTATAGGTTTTCAGACCAAATAGGATTATGGTTTCCAAGTAAACAAAATTCATTCCCCAAAAAACACTTCCTTTATCGTGAATAGTACTACATAAAGGCATTTCTTTGGAGCTTGTCCTCCATGACTTTATTCATAATTACACTTCATATTTTCTACTTTCCTTCATTGTGTATAATCTTTAAAAATTTATGGCATTTTTAGATGTTTGCAAATTTTCAGTGATTGATCTCTAAACATTTTAATCATCTCCTTAATGTGATTGGCTAAGGAGCCTAGTCAGTGCCTCCTAACTTTAAATATAACTATTTAGTACTATCCATTTCCAATCTATTAGGTTTTATCAAAAACATTCAGATATTTTGTGACTAAAGATAATAAATAAACATTAACTCAAAGTAAAAGAGTGTTTAGGTTTGCTTAGAGTGTTACACGGAGATTCAATTTATTTTACAAAATTCTGTGTGGATGGAAAGTAAATATATTTTAATCCTTTTATTTCAGCCTTTGTGTGCTTTCTTTTAAAGAAATCGTCTCATTATAATTTAATACATCTCTCAGAAATGTAACATTACCCTAGATTCAGTAGCTCATGTAAACTTAAAATGAATTGTCTTCATTTTCCCAAACATCTTTGTTTTTATGTCCTTGAGGAGAGTAAATATTTTAATTTAGCATATTTTCAGTGTTTGTGTAAATACTTAATATCAGCACATGGGCTTTAGCTCAATTTAAAACTGAATTGAATGTTGAAAATTCACTGTGTAACGAAGCAACATGAGGAGGGGAAGAAGACAAGATGATGAGTATTTGGTGTGTTTTTTTGTTTTGCTTTTTTAACTATAAGAAAGTTTGAGGTTATTTAATCATTTTCTCATCTCTGTTTTTGTTAACTGCTAAATTAATTGACCAATGATAATCTAAAATGCAGATAGCTTATGTAATAATTCTAATTATGGTCGAAATCTTGGTTTGTATGACATTTTCTTTCACTATAGCTTTTGAGGAGGATTTCTTCATATATTATCAAGAAGAGCACACTTTTATTCCTCTCAGCATCAAACTACTGGTATCTGGCTGAATAAGGCTTTTAAAAAAAAATGGAGAAGTATAATAAAATTAACCTGACCCTTTTTCAGATGTCCGTTCTATTCTGTGAATGGACAAACAAGTGAGAACACTGACCTATTTCTATCATGTCTGAAATTCCCTTTATAACTCATTGTCAGACAGTCACGTTGCTAGAAATGTGTCAAAAGCTCCAGGTGCTTATGTAACACCGCACTACAAGACATGCCGTTTAAGTCATTCATCAAATCCGGTATCTCAGAACTCTAACCTTAAATCCATTTTGTATGTAACTGTCTATGAGTGACAGGGCAAATTGGTTGAGTCACTTACCAGTTATTTTGCAGTATTCGGGTGTTATTTCTGAGCGTGTCAACCTGACAAGCTAGCTGTTCTACTTTTTAAAATCTTCCCATAGGTCTGGAAAATATGTTTAAATATTTTCTTAAATATCCATTAAAAATGTATACGCTTCTACATTTGAAGATATAGTCAGAAAATTTAAGAATCTACAGTTGTAACCTGTTCTTCCCATAGCTTTCATATTTGGATGGTCATTTCATTGAGAATTTAAGATAAATATATGAAACTGAGGCAGGAGAATTGCACTTTTGATCTCAGCCTGGGCAACTTAGTAACTTAATGAGACCTTGTGTCAAAGATTTTTTTAAAAAATGAGTAGTGATGTACTTAGTGTGAAAGTCATGAGTTAATAGTAACAGAGAAAAATCTCAGAGAAAATATTACTCATTTTCAAACAGTTGCCTTAAATATGAAATTAGATGATTGATGTAAATTATACTAAAGCAGTTGTTTACATCTAACTTTCCCTATATTTGTACATATAGCATTTAAGGAGGACTGTCTGAAAAATAGCTGATGATAACAACAACAAATTTCAATTCCAACCTTTAAAATTAGACTTGTATTTATTTTTCTTACTTAAAAACACAATTTTAGCTTTAGATTATTTTTCTTTTCCTATTGACATTAAATTTATTGGAATAAAATACATTCATGATGCAATGAGGTTTTAGATAGGATTAAATGATTAGAAAAGTTATGTTCACATTTCAAACTAGATATTATTTAAATATTTTGAAATTTGATTTAATATATAGTGGAAAATAAAAACAATTTTTCCCAGGCTCTTTATAAGTAGGGGTGCTGTCATAAGCTATTGGCTTATATTTTCTGTCTCTTAATAATATATTTTTGTTTTGCCATTTTGAATGTTACTCAATTTACTTTTTTAATATTGGTGTTTTTCTTTTTCCTCAGTTCTTAATTATTTTATCAACATTATTTCATATTAGTCATCAGGTATATTCTGAAAATATTTATTTTGTTTGTATATTTCTTGTTGCTTGCAATACTATGGGAAATTAAAGGATAAGTAATTCCAGGCAGTTTTGTGTTAAAAGCCCCTTGATTAAAATTTATAGGAGGATTAGATAGTTCTAACTTGAACTATTTTAATCTAAAAGAATTTTTTAAGTTGCTACATAGTTCTTTTTTTCCTTCACTTCTGAATATAGAACGTATCCCCATAGTATTTATTTTCTATTTTCATTGTCCTCATACAATTATTTGTAGGAAAGCCAAGAAAATAATTAAATCCTGATTTTTAACTTTACAATTTCTTGGAGGTATGGTGTTTACTTTGAGTTTGCTTTTAAATATTGAGTGAAAGAGAATTTTTCAAAATAGAATAAAGCTTTTCACTCCAGATCACATCACTTCAAGAAACCGAGTTTTGCTCTCGAAGTTTTAGACAGTGAAGGACATGTTGAGAGAGAAAATAGGGAGAAAATTTATAAAAAGTCTGATACCATATTTGATAACTGAGATTTAATTTTAGAGTGAAAATAATTAGATTCTCCAACGTCCTCAAGTCACACATTCAAATCACAACATGAATAACTACATCACTATACAAAGGAAGCTGATTTTTTTATTCATTAAGTTTATTGGTACATTTTAGGTATGCGATATAATGACATTCATCATTGGGAATTTATACCTTTACATGATGTCTTTGCTCTTATTTTTTTCCCATTCCCCTGCTCTCCTTTCTCATTTTGACAGATCAAAAAAAAAAAAAATTCTAAGAATCTCTTCCTTTATAACTATTCAGTGAAAGAATGTTAGTATGTTAAAAAGGCAGACGGTTATTATGCAAATAGCATGGAAGTGTGAAAGTACATAGAATTCTAAATCGTGACACTGTGAACTCAGTCCACAAACATCCCCAACACATCACTGCACCACACCAACTTTTATAATTGTTCAATCTAAAATAAACCATCTAAAAAATTTAAAGCTCAAGAAGAGAAAGTATCAAAGCAGTTTGGAAATATTCAATTTTGGAAATACACTAAAAACTAAGTATAATGCATAAAGATAACCAGAATGTTTAAAATCATTGTATTCTTATTTCTATAGTTATAAATGTTCAAAATTAAATCTGTGATTTTTCTAAGTGTATTTTTGCAGTTTATTCTTTAATTTCTCTTTGAAGTTTAAAAGAACAGAGTGCTATTTATTTGTTTAATAAATAAATCATACTTGCCTGTTAACTTTTTCACTGAAAGAACATGATGTTAGAACTTTTGTAATTTAATGGAGCCATTAATAAGCAAGCTAAATTAAAACCAAGCATCTAGAAAACTTACTGATGTTTACTGAAGAATAAAATAAATGAATTACTCAGAAGATTTTTCACTTTGGAATTGGTACTTTTGAATGAAAGCATAAAACCAAATTAAAGTGTGTGGGTTTGAGCATTACCACTATTCCATTTTCTGACACTGGAACTTACAGCAGTAGACTACATAACCACTTTCTGGAAACTGACCATACTTATAGTACCTTAAGAAATAGCTCTTTAGACTTTCCCTTTCCTTTTAGGATATAGAAACCTGAATATAATATCACTTCCAATGGGAAAAAAATAAAAATATATAGCAAAATTAGCTTTAGGCTTTCACAATTTTCCTTAATCCACAGAAACTATTAATCAACTGCATAAAAAAAACTCAGATAGAATAATGCACTTGCTTCCATGGGACAGATGTAGCTGTATACTTCTATCCATGCCCTGATGAATAAACAGATTGGTGAAAATGGAGCATAGCCTCCTGAGAAATTGTGTAGGGTCTACAATACATGAACAATGTGCATTGTATTTCAATCTATGCTCTATTAACCCAACATTCATAAATAAAAAAGATAAGCAGAGTCCTGAAAAATATTCTCATGGATCATGCCTGTAGGAGGACAACAGTGGATACTGTGAGATGATCAAATACTCGGTCTGGAACTTTCTTTCCTATTTCTTAGGTATCACAACCCAAACTGGCTGGAGGAATAGCAACAAACTAAAACACTGTTCAAAAACGGTAACAACTTAATTTAGTTAAAGAAAGGAACCTGAAAATTATCTAGTATTGGAAGAGTGACACAAAAAATTCTAGGCCCACAACTAAAGCTAGAAAAGCAAAAGCACAATAAAGTCATATTCCAGAGGCACAAGTGCAAAGTGTTTCACTAAAACTGAGTCTTGGAAAACCAGAAAATAAACCCACTCACTGCTACCTAGCAACAGACTACAAAAGTATTGACTAAATTTATCAGCCAAATATGGCAGAAATATTTTCAAGAGCATAGTCCTTGAGACCATAATGCTAAGTGAAATAAATCAACCACAGAAAGTTAAATATTGCATGGTTTCTCTTGGATGAGAAACCCAAAATATATATAATGTAGAGAGCAAAATAAAGGACAAATGAATATAAAAATGTATAATAGACACTGTGAACTACGAAGAAAAAGTCCAAAGAGGTAGGGCAAAGGAAAAGAGGGAAAGAAAAAAAAAATATGAGAAAAGGAAAAAATGGAGACAAAGTCTTGGTAAAAAGGGAGGGAGGAGGTGTTGAATGGAGGGCAGGGGAAAAAAATAAGAACCAAGATATATCATGTAAAGGTACAAATTCTCTATGATGAATGTCATCATACTGTATACCTAAAATGTATCAATAAACAATGATTTTTTAAAAGACACTTTAGACAGTAAACTTTTAGGAAATGGGAATGAAATCTAGGAATGGGGGTCAGAGATGTGATATGTCTATGTACCAACTTCCCAAGAAGCATAAATTCATTATATATCTAAAATGCACCGATAAAGGAATAGCAACAGATACTCACTGAGGTGAAGTACAAAGAGAAGTCAGACATAAAATTGTGCTGGTGTCAGTTAGCATTCCATCTTTGGGACAAAATTTCTGAGAAAAATAACATAGAAAATTCCTCAGAAAAAGGAGGAAGGATTTATTTTGGTTCAGTTTCAGAGGTTTCAGTCCACAGTAACTAGCTGGATCCAGGGCGGAAACATCATGAAGAAAAGATGTGGAGGAAAATACCTGTCCACCTCAAAGTAACCAGGAAGCAGAGGGAGCAAGACAAAGCCAGACAAAGAGAAAGAAGCGGAGGACAAGAGATACCCAGGGATCTAATTCATCCAAATAATCCCCACATTTTAACAGCTCATTCTGCTGTGAATTCATCCATGGATTAGTCCATTGATAAATGTATTGTCCTTGTGACTGAATCATCTCTTAGGCCCTACCCGAGCATTAATCCCCTGGACATTATATTCAATATATGAGTCCTTGGAGACACTGATTTAAAATATAACAAGGGTCAACAGGCATTTAGAAAAACCTTCAAACCAACATGCCCACATTGTAATGTTAGATAATGCTAGAGCAATTTGAAATCTGTGCTGCCCTAAAGGTAAACAGAGTAACAGCAAACAGACGCCAATGAACTCAATCTGAAAAAATTACTTCAAACTATCACAATACAGAGTGAGTGGAAGTAAGGTTGTACTAATTTTTTAACATTAAATGTACTTCATTTTCTATCATTTTACACAAGATGTCTGATTCTCATAAAATTATAATAGATGTGAGAAGGGAGGCAAGAACAGTGCTAAATGACCAACTTATCAAAAACTGGACTCTTAGATGACATAGATTCTGGAACTATATGTTAAAGAATTTGACATAATTGTTATTTTAAGTAAAACATGTTGAGAATACTAGCTAAAAAAAGGTGAATGATTAAAATCAGAGTTTTATCACAGAAAGTGTAATAAAGGGTCAAATGTATAGGTACTGGAACTTATGGTAAAAATGTTAGTAACATATATAATATTACAAGAAATATTAAAAATAGAAGTTAAAGCGCTAATAAAACAGTGAAGAATAACAATGATAGGTTGTTTGCCTGAGAGCAATAAAACCTATAAGAAAGAGTCAAATGGAAATGCAGTGTGAAAATCACCATAATAGGGTTGAAGAAAGAGTTTGATGGGCTCACTAGTATGTAGACTGAACACATGAGAAAATTATCAGTTGACTGGAAGATAGGGTAACAAATTATAGGAGTGTGGGAGAAAGGGAGGGAGAGAGAGAGAGAGAGAGACAGAAATTCTCCATTATAAAAGTGATAAGCAAATGAATAAATAATCAATGATCTCAATGAGTAATCACTGATAAAATGCAAATCAAAAAAATCAAAGTTATGATATCACCTCACATGCGTTAAGGTTTCTCATAGAAATGTAAAATTAAAAATGTTTGTGGGAATGCTGAGAGATTAGTTCCCCTTTGTGCAATCAATGAAAATATAAAATGGTATATTCACTGGGGAAAACAGGATGGTGGGACATCGAATCAAAAGTAGAATTGCCATCTGATCAGCAGTTCCACTTATGGTACACTGAAAAGTATTAAAAGCAAATTATTAAAGATATATTTGTACATTCATGTTCAAAGCAGCATTATTTACAGTAGACAGAAGGTGGAACTAATGCAAATATTCATTGGTGAATTAATAGATAAGCAAAAATAATACATATTTATGCAAAAATACTATTCTCCATTAATAAGGAAAGAAAACGGGACATATGTTACAATATGAATGATCCTTGATGACCTCATGCTAAGTGAATTAAACCACTCACAAGAACATAAAGCTTAAGGAAAACAATGGGGAGGTGGGAGCCATGGGCTGTGGCAGGGGGAATGGAAGTTATTTAATGAGTTTCAGTTTTACAAGGTGAATAGTCACAGAAAGACATGGTGGTGACTATAGTTGCACAACATTATGAATGTATTTAATTCCAATGAATTGTATATCAAAAATGTCAAAAAATATAATCTGGTTTATTAAAAACAAAAAAAAAGAACTGGAAAGCAAAGCTTAGCATGACTTCTTTGTTCTTTGCCCACTTGTATTGTGATGCTGACACAGAATTTTAATGTTTTTAGAAGATAGACTACCATGGATATATTTCTAGTTTATCTTACTGCTTTTCTTATTTTCTTATTAGTGATTGCTTATAAAATATTAAAAAACAAACATTTCATAAGCTTAATTTCATTTTCATCTTGTAAAACAAAATCAATTTTTTCCTTTTTGAAAAAATTATAGAAAATATTTTAAAGACATTGTTTACTCAATTCTCTGCCTCTTACAAGTTAAAAATATTTTCATTCTACACTAGTATTGAAATAAATTTTGTGAATAAATTATTAGATTCTATTTAACTTTCCTTCACTTCATTTTCAAATTAATTTTGTTTTCTCAAGTTAACTTGTCTTTAACAAAATAGTTTGTATTGGATTCTAAGCTCTTTGTATGTAATTTGCTATTTTTCTGTTGAATATTATCAAGTATTATTGCCTCTTCAATTCTTAAGTGAGTTTTACTATATGTACTTTTTTTCTTTTTATTTATGTTTGGCCTTATATGGGCTTTCAAGTTGAAAATGCTTCATTTTTTAAAATGTGAATTTCACCTGTGTTGTGCATAACATTATGCTATTGATTTTTTAAAATTAATTTTATTGGTACATTTTAGGTATAAATATAATGACATTCATCATTGGAGATTTGTACCTTTACATAATATATCTTTTTTTTTCCTTTGGTATTGGGGATTAAACTTGGGACCTTGTGCTTGTGAGGGAGGTGGCAGAACCACTGAGCTAAAACCCCACCCCCTGCATAATATATCTTGATTTTTATTTTTTCCCCATTCCCCTATCAAAATGTATAATAGATAATGTGAAATAGAAAGAAAAGATGCAAAGGGGAAGGGGAAGTAGGAGGGGTAAGGGAAAGGAAAGAAGGGAATGGAATTAACATGAGAAAATGAAAATATGCTATTGATTTTTTAAAATATTCATCATGTTTTCTCACTTATTATATTGAGTTATGTTCATTTCTCCATAATGAAAACTTTAAAAAATATTATTTTTTTGTATTTTCTCTAATTTTTTTATTTTGTGGCACCATGATTAGATTCAAGGCCTTTGAACTGAGTTATATCCCCAGGCCTTTTTCTTAGCTTTCATTTTGAGACAAATAGCTAAGTAGCTAAGTTGCCCAGGCTGGGCTGAAGTTTGCAAGCTTGTCTCAGCCTCACAGATTACTGGATTACAGGCATCTACCATGGCATTTAATAGATCTCTATTTTAATGAAAAAGCAATTTAATATTTACGTATCACTTGTGAAATATAGATACTCATTTAATCCTATTCTCTTGACAAGACTCCAAAGATATAGAGAGCTAAGTCTTTTACACGATCATGCTGATTGTAAATAATGCAGCTCAAATTCATTCTGGATTCATCTGTCCACAGTTAGTGCCCTGGATCACTTTGTAATTTTGTCTTGTTGTATTAAGTATTCTGGTAAGATATTTATCTTTACATTTTCCTATATTTATCTACTTGAATTATATGGAAATTTTTTTAGTGGATCAAATGAAGAGAGATTAAAGCACTTTCTCATCACACAACTACTGCTATATTTGTTATGAAAGTGATGAATGAATGTATTTTTTAATTCAGATCTTCTACATCTGCCATTTTATAGTCCAACATATCATAACTAACTCAGTCAGAGTTTGATTACATTCATTTCATACTTTGCATCCAAAATTATTCTTTTAATACAAAGGATTATTGATATTGCTTCTCAAGAATGACACTACCTATGGAGAATTATGTGAACCTTGTCATTATCTCCTCTGTGTAAAGACATGTACCCTATCCCAGGATTTTTCTTATCACTACATTCAATAAACTTTTATAGCATTTAAAAATATACAGATATGTCAATACCAACTAGTTTGAACAACTTGTTTGGGAAGATCTTCAAATTATTTATTTGAATTTTTCATGCTTTTGCAGTTAAAGTGAACAAAAGCTATTATTACTCTTGAAAAATAAAAGTTTAATTTTATTTCATGTATAAAGTAATCCAGAATAATTCAGGAGAATTCAAAATAGATGTAAAATCCACTCTCATAGTGAATATAGTTAACTTAACCTTGTTATCAGTGTTATTTCTTTTTAAATAATGCAATGAGAGGTATAATTGCACCAATGTATCATTGCTCTAGTATTTATCTTTATTTTTTTGTATATCCTTTTATTGGTAAATTTTAAGTGTACAATATAATGACATTCATCACTGGAGATATGCACCTTTACATACTCTCTTGGTTCTTATTTTTCCCCCTTCCCCTGTATACTCCCTTCAACCCCTCCATCCCTCCCTATGTACAAAGACTTTGTTTCTTTTTTATCATTTTCTCATATTAATTCCATTTCCTTCTTTCCTTTCCCCTACCCTTCCCACTTCCCCTTCCCCTTTGCCCCTTTTCTTCCTATTTCACATTATCTATTATACCTTTTAGTCCTTATTTACACTT
>NW_004624975.1:327261-338153 GCF_000247695.1 Heterocephalus glaber | reverse complement strand
CTATATGTGTATGTAAACTATATATTTACTATATCTACTGACTTGGTAATATGACAAAACAAGGAGATAGTTGAGAAAGTCAGAGTAATTTCATTATTTCTCACTTTCTCTTGCTTTCTACTTATTGAATTTTGTTGGATTCTTTCTTAGTGCATTGTTATTGACAATTCAATATGTGCTGATTGTCATGTTTTCAATGAGCTCTCTTCATGTGTTTTAAGTAGATAGATCTTTTTGTACATATATATGTATGCATTCATATAGTTATAAGTGAAAGAACATACAGTTTCATCAGTGCCTCTGTAGTGTTATACTTGGAAATAATCTTGGATAAGTATAACATTGAATCATATTGAAGACTGTGTTTGTTTTTCATTTTTTTATTCTTGCTTGGCTTTAAACATGGAGGCATTGCAGAGATGCTTCATGTAAATTTTTGTATTCTCTAGACAACTATTATCTATGTTTTTCTTATTTTTAAAGTCAAATGTAACTAATAATCAAACATCTTCATATTACATAATCATTATGTTTAGCTCCTCTTTAATGTAATTTTTGCTTTTGAAAAACTTCATATGTCATCTGTATCCATACCCTGGCTGTCTTTAAGTCATGCACATCTGTCATTTTCTCTTCAATCTGAGTGGCCTGAACAATATATGAAGTTTGTTGTATATTTTAAGAATCCAACTCTTTTGAGATGGTTTGGAAGGATCTTTTGAAATTTTGTTATTAAGAAAAATCACTAATATTACTAATGAAGTTTCAGTGTATATAATCATTTCTTTTCTTTTAATTTTTTTATTTAAAATTGACATAAAATCATGTGTTTATTGTTATACAATATCACATTGTTATATTTTAAAATGTACATATACATTGTGAATGGCAAAATCCAGCTAATTTAAATATGCATTAATCACATGGTTATCATTTGAGAGGAAAATATTTAAATATTCACTCTTATAACTTTTCAAGAATACACTACACCCGTGGTGGCAAACCTGTGGAACATATGCCATTTGTTTTTCTTTTAAGACAAATCTCAGTATTCAAGTTTAATTGCAATTTTGGCTCTTTTCGAAAAATAAGTGGGTTGCAGTTTGGCATTTGACCTCTAAAAGTTTCCCTATCGCTGCACTATGTCATTACTATGTACACTCACCATCCTATGCAATATGTCTTAAATTTAATCCTCCTTTTAACTGTTATTGTGTATCCTTTGATATTTCAATGTCAGTCCCCACAACACAAATAAAATGGCCCCAGGTTTAATAATTTTCAATTCTTTGCTTCTGTGAGTTCAACATTTTTAGATTCCACATTTGAGTAAAATCATGTGTTTAGCTTATTTTATTAGTATAACGTCCTTCAGGCTTATTGATATTGGCACACATGACAGAATTTTTTTCATCTCTATCTTTGCATAATAGGTCATTGTGTATATTTGCCCATGTTGTTCATGCAATAGCCATGGATGAACACTTCTATTGATTACAAATCTTGGCTCTTGTAAATTATTGTTATTCATTTTCAATAGCACCACATTGAAGTATTTCTATAATATTTCATTAGATAATAATAAAATACCTATACTTCAATATTATAACCTTATAAGCCTTTTTTTTTCCTTGGGGGAGAAGAATGTACCTTTTAAATTACATATTCTTGGGATATATGACATTATCTTATATTATTTCCCCATCTAAATACACTACAAACATATATATCAACTTGGGATGCCAATATGCAACAGAAGGAAATGCTGACTGGTTTAATCAGTGAGGACATGCACTGATAAAGACACTAGAATGTATAGAGAAAGAGTAGGCTTTGGCATTCATGAACCCAATATCTTCATGTTATTAACAATGACTCACTTAGTAAGTAAATGCTGTTTTTTCTCATGATTATATGATGGTTGTTCTAGCAATTGAGCCTTTATAATCCTTGATAAATTACAGATTTAAAGAAAGACTTTTATTCTTGTGAACAGTGAACAAAAGCCTCTCATTTACATTTGATAAGATAAACACAGGTCAGGTATCCACTGCTGAAATAATAAGTCACCCTTAGAAGTATTTTGAGTTTGTTTGCTTCACCAGGCCATAAACTAATAACTAAAATCAATTTTAATATGATTTACTTATGTTGACTTATCTCTATAAATAAAAACATTTTCTCCAAAGATATTACTTCTACAAAATGAAAAATAAAAAACAAGAATGTATATTGGACAGATAAGCACAACGACCGTTATAGTGTGGACATAAATATTTTACATAAATATGTACAACCAAAGAAACAATTTTGAGGAGTTGGAAGAAGAGAAATGTAACTTCAAAACAGCATATTTTATTACATAACTATTAACAAATTATTATGTTTCAATTCTAGAGGAAAAAAAGAAAGATGGTGAAAAATATGGCCAAAAGCTTTTTTGTCTGATTTCTTTCATGCACAGCTATGGAAAATGGCTTAATCCTGAAGGCTTCTCAGGAGAAAGCTGCACTCCCCAAAGGAGATGCCTTACATAGTTTATGGACTGTAGTCTGTAAGAGGAGTTTCATTCAAGGACTCTGATCTCTTGCTCAGTTATACTTTCATTCCTATTGCATTCCTAGCCAAGGTATCTACATTTAGAGCTCTCCTTATGGGGAAAACTTCAAGACTGATTCAGTACTCAGCAATCAGTACTTTTCTACACGTAACTTTCCATATTCTTTTACATTCCCTAATCCTAGTTTCATAAATGTCAGGCAACTCATGAAGATATCCAACTGACCCTCCACTCATATGAGAGTCAAAGGGAAAAAAGTAAAATAGGAGAGCTAATATTTTCTCTGGCTTCAGCTTTTTGCTTAAAAGTAAAACCATAAAAAAGAAAAATACATGTTTATGTTATTTCAGATGTTTGCTTTGTTACATTGATTCATAAAATGTTGAAATTCCTAGGTTTTATTTTTACCATATTTCTTAATTTTTAATAATGTTCAATACATAGATTTATACACAGAAACAAAATTTCATGTAAGAATGACAAAGTACATATTATATGAAACTCAATATCTTACTGTATCTTTCACATAGATTTTATTGTTAGTTTCTTCACTGTACTGTCATAGGAACGTGCTCTTTAATGTTGAGTCTACTTAAGATACTGCAATACACAAGTCTGTCAGTAATAATATCTATTGGTAGTTTAAAAAGTTCATCACCATATATTTATTCAGTTTGACAGATATTTCCTGGCAGTAAAGTTGATTGTGTTCTAGGTATGCATTTCCATTTATACACTTGAATTTAAAAGGATTTTTGGATATTTATTAAATAACTTACTTTTAGCCGGATTTTTTGTAGCACATTTTACAGCCTCTGATTTACTAGGATTTAGCTGAATCAAATGTGTTTGCTCAGCTAAGTCAAATTTTTAAAAAATATGGAAAGATGACTAATCAACAATTTTTCATTGTAACAAAAGATTTCAAAAGCTATTTGTAGCAAATTTAAAGTAGAAAAGAATCATTTGATAAATGTACAATGAAGATTTTGTCAGAAGCAAGAAAGTGTGCTCTTGTAATCTTATTGATTACCACTACTAGAAAAAGACTATTTGGTTTCCAAATATTACTTTAAGGAGGATTGTTAACTTCAGGTATGGTCAAATTTTGATTTGAAATTTGTTACACAATCATTTTCTTGGTTGACTATGAGTACGGTTTCAATGATTTAATATAAATGTGTAGAATTTTTTTGCCTTAATGAAATTCTTATTGTGATGATGTTGAAATACTCTAGACCGGAAATACACATATATTTATGAATGCAACATTTTAAGGACCCTCCAAGAAAATATTTGGATACATGGATAAAGAAAAAAGCTTGTGCAGATTTTACAATGTTATGCCCTTCTTATAGTGTTACAGAGTTATTACTTTAATTATGATGGCATTATAGACCTCTGTTTTAGTATTATTATGTTTTAAATAGCTTAATGATTCTATCAAGAATTTTTAATGTTAGTGATTCCATCAGCAATTTGCCTACAATTTTTGGAACAAAAATATAATGATACCACTTCTGGTGTGGGCAATTAAGAAAGCAAGTTAACATTACACTTTTTTATTGTTTGAATCATCTGACCAAATGACTGAAAACAAATAAGAAGTTTTTACTTGCTTACGGAAATTATAGCTCATCAGTTTAACACTAGTGTGCTGGCTTCCATGCATCTACTTCATTACAGAATGGTAAACAGATAAGGGAAGAATTGGATAGGAAACAAAACTTCTAACTAAATGTAGCACAATAGGTAATGGTGGTTATTAGCAGTTAGCTGTATATCTCAAAATAGCTACAAAAAATTGTTTGTTTGATTTGCATGCCAATTACCCTGATTTGATTATAACATTTTATGCACATATTGGAATATAACCTTATTCCCCATAGATGTATTCAATTATCACCTAAAAATCACTTTTAAAAGTAAAAAAAACAACCACCAGTCCTCTTTGTCCTTATGTAATAATTGTCATCCTTACCATTTGTGCTATTGTCTGCAAACTCTCAAGATTACTGCCGTGCCTTTATTTCAATAAAAGGGCAAAAGAGCAAAGAGCCAAGTAAATAATACTTATGTCAAATCATTTTTCAAAATAAAAGAGAAAAACAAAAACTTATTACTGGTAACATATTCATTATATTTCCATTCCTATGATACTGGCTGCATATGCTATATCTAAGACTGGGTTTTGCGTATGAGAGAAAGCAGAGGTTGCATGTTGGTCAGACTTTGTTTACTACACCGTGAAAAATTGTACAGTGACCTCCCTCCTCTCTTAAGGAATATGTTATTACAATAATAGCCACACAATTTAAAATCTAATATATAGGCATTTTGGTGACCACGTAGTGATATTTGTATTTATATTTTAATTAGAGTCTTTTGGACACTATGTATATTTCCACTGTAATTTTATTGAGAAAAAAATTAATTGTATACACTATATAACAACTGAAATTTTTCCTACAATTATGGTTTTGATTGCTTCCTTGATGTAATAAAGTACTACAGTTATTACTACTACCTTATCATTTTTTCTTCTGCCTGGTTAAACTCACAAATTTCCAACATGTACCATCTACTGGTAAATGTAATCTATTTCCTTATCTGATTAGTTTTATTTTCTAATAAGCAATATACTCTCCTAAATCTTGAGTGAAAATATCTTCTAATTAATTGTATCTTCCTTCAGGAAATAAAATGTTCTTTTAACAATTTTCAACAATATTCTCTTCACATGTTAAGGAAAACATGAAAAACTACATGATCACCTTTTTATTCAGTAGAACTTTTATGTAAATCCACTCTAAATCTATATTCATTATCTTCTAGCTAATGCATTGCTCATTACTATGATATCTAGCTAGGAGCTATTACTCATTTCAAATAGCTATGTCCATAAAATGCTTTGTGGAAGACGCTTCTGATTTAGGTTTCCTTCCTTAGAAAGCATATTTCATATTCCAAAATTACATAGAGATGTATCTGGTATTTTAATGACTGCATCCATTAAAGCTTAAGATCATATGACTGCAGTTTCATCTGTAGCTACTCCAGCTGTACCTGAATTGGGTAATGAGACTTACACTGATACTGCACTTACAGTGAGTGAAAGTGTTAGTCTTTTGATTTTCTTTTTCTTTCTTTTTTTTTTTTTTTGGTACCAGAGATGGAACTCGGGTCCTTGCGCTTGAGCAGCAGGCGGCGAAACCACTGAGCTAAATCCGCAGCCCAAGTGTGAATCTTTTAAGAATCACAATACCTGAGTTGAACACTCATTATGGTCAAGAACAAATAAAATTCTTTTTTCTGATTGAAGCTCTAGCACGGTCTTCTCTTGTTTGTGGGGCACTATCTACATATAATCAAAATACAATTCTGGAGATGGTAAAATTTTCTGAAATGTTTTCAAATTCCATTGTACTTTTTTGACTTGAGCACAGCTCAGTACATAATAGTGACCATTCGTTGGGCAGTATTCTTTCTGAGCAATACCCACGAATAGCTAATATTAAACATGCTGGATACTACAGACTTGATAAATGACATAGTTCTGAGGGATTACTTATTAGACCCAATATTTATGAAGAAATGTACCCAAGTGTTACTCATTTGACTGACTTTCCTCAGTATTGTATGAAATTAAACAGAAAATACTATATTTTGGCAAAATCTGTTTGATTGAGGATTATTACTGGCTTGAGATCTGAAAAAATAACAGGCATGGAGAGAAACGGGTGACCATTAATATAATTTCATACAATTTCTCTCTTTCTTCCCTTTTCTTAGAGCTGCATCTTCTGAAAGTCTAACCTTTTAATGTGATGCTACTGTCAATAGACAACCTCTTTTACATAAGGAATTATAGGTGAAAACATGATATTTAAAAAATACCTAACTAATTGCTTCTTTTAAAAATATATATTATTTCCCCACCTGAATTACAAAACATGTAATAACATTAATAATTTATAAGTAATTATCTTTAAAATAACTACTATAGTATTTTTTTAAGATCGATAATATTAGAATTGGAAAATACAACCAGTCCAGATCATGTGGAAGGAGTGAGAAACAAGAAGAAAGTAGAAATCAATGAATGAGGAAACAAGGCACCAGGAAAAACTTAACAAATATCAAAACAAAAAATTGAAAATAATCCAACAATTAAAACTCTAGATACTAGAATAAAAATGTGAAAGAAAATACATAAACATATCAATAAGAAATCACTAAAGAAATAATTTCCAAGACACAGGAACATTAAAAAAATTCTTGAGACTACTTTGCACTATCTAGTAAAATAAAGCAAAAATAAACAGATTAAATTGATAGACTTTCAGGAAAATATAATCATCACTTAGGAAAGATACAATAGCCTTAAGAAACACATATTTATTTCCAAAATTGTGTATCAATCCTAAGAATAAGAAATGGAAAATATGAATATAGAGTCCCTACACACAAAAACAATTCAAAACAGAAAATTGAGGAATTTTTACCAGTTTTAAGGGTCACATATTTCATAGATTATTTTCCATTCACACATGTTTAAAGAGGTCAGTGTTAGTTGTCCTGTATCAGAGCAAGAAACAGTGAAAAATCTTCAATTGTTTATGAATGAAGTAGAATATTAATTCTCAAACCTATAAACAATTGCTCACAAACAATAAATGATCTTATACACAAACACACAAAAGTGCCAATGATGCACATTTGTGTGTAACAATTTCTTAGGCAAAATACTTGTAAAAATCATGATTATTCATTAAAACCTGATGGAATTAATAGCATATGATTTATTGTACTCTGTATCAAGAAAAGTCATAATTCATCACATAGCTAAGGAGTAAAATTACATGATTTTCTACAGATCTGAAGAAAATAAATCCAGTACAATTTTAGAACAATTCATGTAACACACAACAAAGTAGATTAAAGAATAGTTTCTCATATACCTTCAAATATTACTTTTAAATCCCAAGTCAAATCCCCTCTGAATGAGAAAACACAAAACACACTTTCTTATACTGAGATGTATTTTATCCCTTTTATTACTTACAATTTTACTAGAGTTATTAGCTATTGCATTTGAACAAAAGAAATAAATTAAAAGCTTAAGACGTGATAAAAATTAAACAAAGGTTTTTCTATTTAATCGCTATGAAATGATTGCATATTTGGGAAAACCAAAATTCTCAGTAAAAATGCTAAAGATTTAGTAAAGCCATATGTTATAAACATTTAATAAAATTTATTTGGTTTTTATGCTAGAGATTGATTTCAGGACCCCTTTCATGCTAATCATGTGGCCAACACTGAGCCATACACACAGTCCTTTAACTTTTGAAAATGAAAAACTGTTGTGTAAGAGAACAAAAATTTCGAAGATATAATAGTTGACACACTCTCTATATGTGTGTGTGTGTTTGTGTATGTATTTCATAACTTCTTGTACACACACATATATTTGTACAAAACGTACATATGTAAATCTGTCAACATAAGTACATAAGAAAGTAAATACCTCAGCGACTTTAAGAGGCAAAACTTTGAGTATACTGGCTTAAAGATATTTTTTCCTAAGTGAGGAAAATCAGACATAACAACAAGAGAATCCTAAAAATAATAACACAAATCATAATTCTCATAGTGGTGTCGATATTAACACAAGATTGTTGTGTGGATTGTGGGATAAAGTAAGAAAATGTGTTGACATTTTCTTAATGCTTGTTTTTGGCTGACTGAAAGGATTTAAGTTATAATGTCAATGAAATTAAATAAAAGTTATGTATTTCTTTTCTACTTCATGGTTGCAATAAATAATAATTACATCCATATTGAGGTTTTGCTACATACATGAATTGTGTATACAAATTGCATTCTTACTTTGCCTTTCTTTCCCAGTCTTGTCATCTCCCCTCACCTCCAGGTCCCCTCCTCATCTCCACAAATGCTAAGTGAAATAAGTCAGTTACATCAATTAAACATTGCATGGTTTCTCTTATATGAACAATACAAAAAATAAACAATTAAATGAATGAAATAAAAGCCAAATATGGTTCAGGAATATAAACTTTTGCAAAATTATACATTCTAGAATGAAAATTACAGATAAGAAGTGTCTATAGAGTAGTCATATATATACATATACATATATATAATACAATGCATATAGGTATGTGATATATATATATATATATATACATATGTATATATATATCTTAACCATGTGAATTGAAAAGTCCAAGAAATTAAAATGAGGTAAGCAAATATTTAATCCATTAAATATTTCTTATTATTTTAAATGGAATGAGTCTCTTCAAAAACCATATGTCAAAGTCAATTTTCATGGTAAAAAGGTGATGATAATTTTCAAGATGGGGCTTTTCAGAAGTACAGTGATAAGATTTAGGTGAGCTTATGAGAATGTGTCATCCCTTATGAGGCCATTAATGTCATGTATGTATGTATGTATGTATGTGTGTGTGTGTGTGTTTGTGTGTGTGTATGAAAACTAAACAGTTTACTCTTCTGTTACACAAGGTCAGGGAAGAAGGTGGCAACTGCAAGGGCAAGGGAGGAGGGGATCTCTTATTATCAGCAGAAAGGGCAGGCTGCTTTATCTTGGACTTTCTGGTCTCAAGAACAGTGGAGAAATAATTTCTTTTGTTTATGTCATCATCTCACAGCATTTTCCTATAGAAGCCTGAGCAAAAGGAATCCTTGCGCAAATATCAAGTTCCATATATGACATAGGAACTATGTCATTAATAGCCTGTAATGGTTTTATTGCTAAAAATGAGGATTAGAATTTAATAAGATAGAAATCTTTGAAAAAACTTATAATTTCTGTGAAGAGATCCCCACTGGTATAAAAACAAAACAAAACAAAATGCTTTACTATACTTAAAATTGGTTGAATATAATATATAAAATAATGTTATGGGTTTATAATTTTTAAAATCTTTTTATGTCTTTTAAATAATACATATAATATAGAAAATAATTACAATTCCAGTGTATATAGAGATATTAATAAAAAGGATAGAGAATTAAGTGTGTAAATAATTCATTTTAAAAATAGTAAGTAGAAAGACAAGTATGAAGCATTTACCTGTCTTTTATAGGTTGTCACTCAGCATAATCACACAGGTGACTGGGACTTATACATTTATAGTAGCATAAAAGTAAATTGCTGTGTCAACATCTTGTACCCGTTTGTGTATGAGTAAGTGGGGAAATAATCACAAGTGGATTCTAATATCAAAAAAGAAAGAGAAATAAACATTTTCTACACAGTGAAAATGTCCTGTGAGAAATTCTTGCCAAAATATCACATTTGATTGTTGTCTAGAATCTGGACTGAACTACTAATTCATAGCAAACTCAGAGCAAGAGATGCATGGGTCAAATGATAGCAATGTAAGTCAAAAATAGAAAGTCAGAGTACTGTAGTCACTAAAATAATAGATAGATAGACAGATAGATAGATAGATAGACAGACAGACAGATAGAATGTGTTTTCCACTATGAACATGCTATATATTTTTGAAGAAAAATATGAATGAGGAAACATTTAGATCACAAAATGTGTTTAAAATAATAATAGCTAATTAAAATACAAAGCTCTTTTTTCTTTTTATTGTAACAGTATTATAAGATGGTAATTAGAGTTCTTTTTTCACTAATTTTAGGGGCAATGAAATTGTGCAATAGTTGACAAAATGCTCATTTAAAATACTACTAAAATACTATGCAATTACACAGTGTTACAGACTTATTTAGCATCTTGTGGGATAGCAGTGATTGAGCAGAGAAAAATAGATGTAACAAGACTTTTTATATTTTGATATTAGTTTGCCCTCGTGATTGATATATTAATGTTCATTTTACCATTTGACTTTATATGTTTTTGAAATTTACCATAATATATTGAAAAGAACAACAAAAATTCTAAAACTTGAATATTTCTATACCACTAATAATTCATTTAAGGAGAAGTATATTTTCTACGGTCTCTCTTTTTCAGTTTATAGAAACTTATTCCTATCTCCTTTAAAGTTATAGAGTAATGTAGCACATGTATTATATGAGGTCAAATTTAAAACTTCATTAAGTAGACAATCTATTAAACTTTGGATTCATTTAGCCATCATAAAGATATTTGCAAGATCTCAGCTGAATTTAGCTCCACTTGAACAAACACACAGAGCCTTGGGGGGATGGGTTCAATGCAGTGAGGTGAAAGAGATTGTATCAAATTAAATGGTTGAAATTCTGACAACTATTTGTTTTAGGAAACTGTTATACTTTATTTTTCTTTTTT
>NW_004624975.1:311161-321758 GCF_000247695.1 Heterocephalus glaber | reverse complement strand
TATACCAGGAAGGAAAACTGATTAGATCAATCACAACATGTTAGGCCAAATGTTACAATCAGCAATACCACAGCATCAAGCACAGCTTAGAAAATGACAATTTGTGGTAGTTATTAATCTATCACATTTAACTATTTGAAGTATAACCCCCTGTGCCTCCATAGTGTGGAACCAGGTAGCAAAAGAGCTTTAAGGGTGGGGGATGGAATTGGGCCTTGCAGGCACCTGCATGGCTAAGCAGAGCACTGAATGAAGGTGGGGCTCCAAGCCACTCCCAGGACCTCACAGTGCAGTGGGCAGGAACCAGAGCATAGCCAAGGAGCCTCAGGACGCTTGGCCCACCAGCAGAGAGAAGCACCTGATAAAGGCAGGGCTCCAACCCACTCCAGGGACCTCACAGTGCCGTGGGTAGAAACTGGAACACAGCCGAGGAGCTTCAGCCTGCCCGGCCGACGTCCAGAGAAGGAAACTGTTGTACTTTAGACATTTATTTTTACTATTTAGTTTTTATCTGTTTCATTTTTAACAAATTCTAAGTGCTCAACTTGCATTTCTCAAGATTTCTAAATCATATTTTCCTTAGAGTAGTTGCTTGACTTGATTATAATTTCATTAATAGACAGAGCATACTATGCGTAATCATTTATCAGTTTTCCAGTTCTATGTTTATGTCCATATATTATTTTCTTCACTTGTCCAAACAAAGCTATGGAATACTTTATGTCTTGAAAAACCTATCATAATGTGTATGACACAACCTAAAATATGTGTGTAATGATTTTTGAGATTCATTTATAACTTTTAGATCACTAAGAATGAATTATTTTTCTTCAATAGGCAAAGCTCATTACTAGATCTTTATAGAAAAAGAGAAAATGAGTATTAATTTAAAACTTTACTTTATAATTCCAGTGAGCTATGACTTCAATCTAGCTAAGATATTAAATTTAACAGTCTTTAAAACAACTGGAGCAATATACATGATATATTATTTGGCTAACTTAATGAACAACTTATCTTTTCAAATTTATTTTTTATTGTTACATTTTAGACATACATAATGATCACATTCATTATAGGGACCTTGTACCTGTACATGATAATGTCTTGATTCTTTTTTTTTCCCCTTTTCCTCTACACCCTTTAAACCTTCTTCTCTTCTTTACTTATAAAAGCTTTGTTTCCATTTTTTCCTTCTATTCTCTTTTTTCTTCTTTTCCTCCTCCCCCCTCTCTTGCTTCCTTTCTCATTTGAAAATTTTATTCTCATTTCCCAATACATATTATGCATTTTGGTCCTTATTAATGCTTTCAGTTTCTCACACCAGAGAAACAATGCAGTATTTAAACATGTGTGTCAGATTTATTTCATTTAAGAGTATGGTCTCAAGATGCATCTATTTAGCTAGAAATGTCTCAAATGTATCCTTCCTTATATAAGGCAGAGTGGTACTCTACTGTTATATATATATATATGTGTGTGTGTGTGTGTGTGTGTGTGTGTGTGTGTGTGTGTGTGTGTGTACTCTACTATATATATAGCTTCTTTATCCACTCATCTGTTGATGGGCATTTGAGCTTTATCCAAGATTTAACTATTACAAACTGTGCCCCTATAAGATTGTCTGTTCATATATTGCTGTGGTATGATGCTTTTAATTCTTTGGGGATGATACCAAGAAGGAGAATAGTTGGGTCAAATGGAACATCTGTTATAGTTTTCTGAGGAATCTCCACACTGATTACTACAGTGGTTGCACCAGTCTACACTACCACCAGTGGTGGAGAAGGATTCCTTTTTCCCCACAACCACACCAGCATTTGTTATTGATTGATTTCTAGAAAATAGGCATCTTTCTGGAGTGAGATGGGATCACAGCATTGTTTTGATTTGCATCTCTTGAATGATCAGTGAAGTTGAAATTATTTCCTATAATTATTTGTCATTTCTACTTCTTTGTCTGAGAACTGTCTAGTCATTTCACATGTCCATTTTTGAATTGGGCCTGTAAAATTGGAGAATCCAATTTTTTGAGTTCTTCATATATTCCAGATATTAGTCCTTTGTCTGAGGAAAAGCTGGGAAAATTTTTCCCACACTGTGGGTTGTCTCTGAACTCTATTAATGGTTTCTTTTGCTTTGCAAAATGTTTTTAATTATATGAGATCCCAGTTGGTGATTCTTGGTGATATTTCCTGTGTGATCAGATTTTTGTTCATGAAGTCTTTTCCTACACCAATGTGTTCAATAGTTCTACCTGTTCTATCTTCCAGCAGATTTAGTGTTTCTTTTTCAATATTTAGATCTTTGATTCATTTTTATTTTAGTTTAGTGCATGGTGCAAGATATGGGTCTAGTTTTAATCTTCAGCTTATGGAAAGCCAGTTTTTCCAACACCTTTTATTAAAGAGGCCAACTTTCTTCCAGTGAAGCTATTCAGCTTGTTTGTTAATGGTAAGACAGCTGAGTGTGTTTATAGTTGTTTCTGCATCTTCTAATCTATTGTAGTGATCCTTGGGTTTGATTTTTTTTTTTTTTTTGCCAGTACCATGCTGTTTTTTTCACAGTAGCTTTGTAGTGTAATTTCAAGTCAGGGATTGTGATGCTCCTTACCTTATATTTGCTGTCTAGAATTACTTTTGGTATTCTGGGTTTCTTCTGATTTCAAATAAATTTTAGGATTGTTTTCTCAAACTCTGTGAAATATGTGATTAGTATTTTGATCAGGATTATGTTAAATCTCTGTAACAATTTTGGAATTATGGCTATTTTCATTATATTGGTTCTTCCTACGCAAAAACAAGGGACATCTTTTCATTTTCTGATACCCTCTTAGATCACCTTTTTCAGAGTATGGTAGTTTTCAATGTAAAAGTTTTTTTACTTTCTTCGTTAGACTGACTCCCATGGCTTGAGGCTTGTAGAATGACAATAATACTGAGATTTTGTTTTCTTCAAATTTGCCTTAAATTTGCTGACAAAACCTCCTGACAAGAAAGAAAAAGAACTGATAATCTGGATGCTATCCACTCCTTGTTCAAGAGTTTTGTTTCAAAAGGTCAAGAAATTTGTACACAGTCTGAGTACATGACTATTAACATCTTACAGCATCGGTTCTATAGCTTTAGGCAGTATATTAAGGTAGTGTGGGTTGGTGTGGTATTTATAGTTAAACAAAGGGAAGGAAATGACTCAGTTCTTTTGTTTCTATCTATACTAAAACCATGACAAAACTGAAGACTGAGATTCTAACTTTTTACAACAAAACCAAACACAGAGTAGATATTGTTGAGTTATGTAGCAACTATGATGTCACTAAAAACACAGAGCATTGGTCAATGGTTGTTTTACTCAATTTTAAACATGTGTGGCATAAATAATTTGATAGTTTAGAAAGAAAATAATACATGCAAAATACCATGGAGAAATTTTCTTACAGGTTTGGGACTGGAACTCGTAAGAGATCATTTACCACAGAGGAAGAACAGAATGTGTCTGCCCAGGGAACTACACAAAAAAATTGTGGAGCACACTGGTGAGTTGACAGGTATATAGGCAGGTACAACATCACAAAGACCTACTATGACAACTGGAAATCCAAAAAGATGTCAACTGTGCCCCTCAAAAAGGACAGAAAAACAAAATATATGTGCTATCAGTGTAAGCAACACTAGTGCATGGAACATTTTCATTATAGTTCATATAGAAACTTATTTCTGGTGTTATGTTCTAGACTTTATACACCAAAACACAGTCAATGTTGAAAATTTTGTTTTTATATAAACAATCAATAAATGCTAAAAATTCAATACTTTATTTCTTGATAGTTTCCTGATAAGTACTCATTGTTTAATATAATAAAACTCATAAAATTAAAATTAATAATTCATCAGTAGAAAGATTCTAAAGCATAAACAATGTGCTTTTATGACAAACTTGGAGTTATGGCTTGCTTATAATCTCTAATGACACAAGAATGACTAAATAACTAGAACACAAATAACTGGAGGTCTCCAAAAGTTTTCAAAATTCAAAAAATATATTTCAAAATGTGGATGTGGAATAATACCAAACCCAAATATTTCGATATACTTAATATGATAGTATCATAGATAAATGGAATTCAACTATTCTCTTTTACTCCAAAAATGTAGGATCAGTAAATCCATACTGTGTCTTACCTAAGGCAAAACTTGCAGTTAAAGTTGCAAACATGAGAAAGAATCCAAATTACTAGATGCTATTAAAATTCAAAAAGTATGAATATGGCCACATTGTCCTTTTTTGTCTGAGGGACTATATTTTTTAATTTCAGTAAAACACAAAATCAAAAACAAGGGAAAGAGGAATTGTAAATGCAAACATTCTTGCATTTTAATTTCGCGTATTTTAACTTTCTATTATGCTTGTTGACACATGAATTTTAAAAGGTCATAAGATACTTTAAACATATACCTCACAAATACATTATTAGCAAGTCTATTATATATTGACATTATGATGCATAACATCCATTTCAGTTATTATTACATACCAGTATGATAAGCTAGCATTTACATAAAAGATTACCAAGTACATTACTGTGCTTTTTATCAAATTATATTGAAAATAAATACACACACACAAAAGGAAAAATCCTTTTTAGCAAAAGGTCCTGGGCTCAATGCCCAGCACTGTAGAAACTAAACAAATTAATTTAAAAAACAAACTCTTGATTTGAATTACTTAGTTCTGAATAGTTAAATACTTATTTCATTACTATGATATTAATGAGATCTGGCTTCAAAGACCACATGATCATGGTTAAATTCTATAAAGTGGTGATTTAATAAGCTAAAACATGTAAATTAAAAAGTCCTTTGGTGCTGGTTATCTGAATCTGTTAATGCTCTAATCCACCAACCCTAGGCACTCTTCCATTCATTGTAGTGCCTCCTTGCCCTCACACCTCTCAGCTTATGGCTATTCTAGAGGATATGTGGTATGTACTAATGTCTACTTATTTCTAATTAAAGATTTTATCATTATTTTTCTTTTACTTCCAGTTTGTTCTCTGAGTAACAACTCAGTCATTAGTAAAATTTTTTGACACAAATTTTGTAATCTGTGATTCCATAAACAGAGAAAACGGTGAAAGTTAAAAGTATTATCTTTAAATTCAGATACAAGCAATGAATATTTTCTATCAAAATTTTCTTCAATAATTCACTAGAAATGTTCATGAATAAATAGTAGAAACAAAATTAGGTATAAATGCTAAAAGGAAACACGTAACATCATCAAAAGACTATTTTTGTGGAAAAATAAAGGGATTTTTTGCACATTTGCAGGTCAGTCATAACATAAAAAACTGATTAATATTTTATACAGCAGAAAGGGAATTTTTAATATTTGCTGTACATCAATGAAGATTTGTTTATTCTAAGATTAATTTTTCCAGGAAAAAGACAAGAGATTTATTTGCATGCTGATTAATTTTCTTGTATCATGAAGCTTACCACATTGTCTAGTCTGAGCTTCAGGTGAGCTCAGGGACTTTTCCTTTTAATACTTTGTATGGCTCATTACTCTTCCTTGGAGAAATTTCTCAAAATTATATACTGGTCTGTAATTTGAATACTCGAGTGATCTTCTGAAGATATTCCCAATTCTGCCTGTTTTTGTCCAGTGGTCAGGTACACGTGATCACTGTTTTGCCACCTGAGCCAGGCACAAAATTCAGTTTAATGGAGTTTTACTCTGGACATATCCAGCCCAGGCTCCAGGTAAGACCTTGGAGAACGATGACTGGTCCTCTTCTTTGTGCTACACTCTCTTGACAGAGTACAATCATGGAAGCAATCCTTCACTTCCTTAGTGTAACAAGACCACTGCTAAACTTGGGTTCCCTCTTCCAACACACTGACAATTAAATGTTCGCAGGAGGAAGAACAGGATTCTAGTGGGTAATCATAATTTAACAATCAGTCTCATTTTATGCTTTCTCTCTCTTCTTCCCTAAAAGCTCTAATGTCTGAACCTGTGTAATCCTGAAAAAAGCTGCTTCTTGTTTCATACTTGTTTTTACCAAAGTTAGTACCACTTCCTCTGATATAGCCAGAAGCAGGAATCTCATTGCAAATGTTCACTTATAAAACATCTCCTTACTTAGCTTTCAAATAGTATTGCTTCTTAATTCCCACAGTTACTGGACCATTTCATTATCAATATCCTTTGATGGCTCCTTAATATCTTACCATCTGTAAGTTATAACTCACCCCAGAGATCATAACTAGAATGTCTCTTGTTTTTCTTTTTTCATACGTAATCTTTCCAAGCCTTAACATGTTTCATCAATTTTTTCATATACTCATTACCCAGACTTTCAATTTAAAGCAGGTATTTGATTTATACATGATTTTTCCAGTTGGATATCTAATAAGCATGCAAATAGATCTAATCCAAAATGTGATTTCTAATCTCTCCCACTTATCCTTAAACAATCAACAAAACAAATAAAAACAAAAACTGAAATTTTCATAACTGGCTACTTTCAACACCATTACTGAACCAAATAACCTTGGTGAGTAAAAAGAAGAGCCAGTAGTGGTGAGAGTAGTTTGAGTCATGCTGAGTTTTATGATCCAAAGAAAGGACTTAGGTATTTATTTTTAGTGAGATGAGCAACCATTTAGAAGAGTCTATGCAGAGAACTAACATAATCTGAAATATACTTCAAAAGCCCCGTTTGTATCCAAGTGGAAGTAAGAGAAGCAGTTAGAAGATTATTATAATAATCCAGGAGGGAGATATTGTAAAGTTTGAACCAAGGATAAGTGGGAGAGATTAGAAATCACATTTTGGATTAGATCTATTTGTATGCTTATTAGATATCCAACTGGAAAAATCAAGTAAATAGCTTCATGTACAAGACTGAAATTTGGAAATTGGAGCAATGATTATATGAAAAAAAATGATGAAACATGTTGAGGGTTGGAATGATTACATATGAAGAAAGAAAAACAAGGCACATTCTAGTTATGATCCCTGGGGTGTGTTATAACTTACAGGTGGTAAGATACTAAGGAGCCATCAAAGGATATTGATAATGATATGGCACAACAACACTGGAATCTTTGTTCTTCGTAGGAGAGACTATCTTCTTTTATCAGGTCCTTCCTTTTTCTCTTTACGTGGACATTTTTTTTCTGTAAATATAATAGGAGTCATGGCCCCAATACCAAGATTTCAGCACTTAAAATTTATTATATAAATAAGTGTATCGCCAGATGCCCTAAACATTTTCTTAGAAAACTCTACATATTATTTATCATACTTATTTTGTGCATAATACTTTACCTCATTTATCATATGAATATATTGAATTCTTTATTAATTGAGGTTTTCTCATTTCAGCAGAAAACTCATGAAGACAGATATTTTGTCTCTGCTATTCATTGTTAGACCACCAGCACCTTGGACACTGTCTGTCTTATGGTTATCAACATCATAAATAATATTTCATGAATTTATAGTAAATAAATGGAAAGTGATTATTGAATCCTCCTAGTTCACAAAAATTTATACCAATTAGTTTTGTTTAAAAATGTCACTGGTTGCTATTCCATGGTATCAAAAAAAAAATTTACAGACACACACCAGAAAATCATCTACAAATATTGAAAAAGAGTGAATGCTGCAATAGTGAAATAAGTACCCTGAAATATCTTTGAGAAATATTTCTGTCCCTAATTACCACTTTGCTTGGTTAGCCAAGCAATGTGTACAGAATAACGGCTACTTTCCTAGATTATATTGGTAAATTGACAAATGTGTGATGAACAACTCCTGTATTACTGCAGTTTCTTTCTGAGGAATACAATGTAGTCATAATTTGAATTCTTGAACTCAAGGAAAATGCTATCTTATTGAAAAGACTGGCAAAAAGTAATAAACTAATTTTTCATACCAGTCTATTATAAATAAAACAAAGTGGTGTTGCAGCAGATATTAATGGAGGCTTAGCTGGAATTAATAGAGAAAAGTTCTCTGATGAAATGACATTTGAATTTAAACCTATACAATATAAAAGAAACAGTATTTGAATATAGGTAATGTAATTCTAAGTCTAGGGCAAAGTTTCCATGTAGAATTTTAAACTTAAGTGAGGTTGGTGTTTGTAAGAGCACGAAAAGTAGCCAGGGAATTCTGAACACCAGTTGGGTAGCTACAGCACATGAAGTTATAGTGGCAGATTTAATCCAAGTCATATAATACCCAAGAAGACAAGGTAAACTATTTTTATTTTAATTATGATTATAATAACAATTTATCAGAATATTTCACATGGAGAAAGTTATAATGGAATTTATCCGAATATTTTAGAAGTAGAAATTGTGTTATATGATTTAGGGTTGAGAAGTAGTTCTCAGGCTGTTATCTAATAATGACAGGCAAAAATAAAAACAGACAAACAAATTAAGAGACTTTTATGTAGCCTTTTCAAAATAATTCAGACTGAAAAAAGGTAGAAAAGATGGAATTAGAGATAATATTACACCACCTGTCATTAGTCACATGTAGTGCACTGGATTATATCCTGAAACAAGAAGGTATGTTTTACTGCTTTTCTTCTTCATATGTGTTTCAGACATGATCAAATAAAACCAAAAGATTTAAAAAAGATGTTAATCCATGGCTTTCAATATCTTACAGAATAAAAAGTCAAATAGGGGCAAAATATTTTTAAAACCATCAATTATTGATTAATAACTTACTACATTCCCTTTTAAGAAAGTCATACCTAACATGAATAAATATTCAAGTTAGATCAAAAGTCATATCCCAAATATATCATTATTATAATATGAACTACAGTTTTTGAGGTACAAATATTTTCACAAAATAGAAGCAATATTAAAATCCATATGAAATTTAATGATGCAGTTTTATAGTTTAGTAATTATTAAGCAACTTACAAAATAGCAATAATATACATTCAGCAAATATAATATATGCAAGTTAGAAATTAAGTCGGAAGAAAAATTCAAAATAATCAAAACTGCATGATGATGGTAATAGAACAGGCAAATCCATAGATTGGAAAACAGTCAGTACCAGATCCAATACTGTCATAATCGCTGTCATATTTTATTGCAGGTAAAATTTGTAGTTTTGTTAAGATCCACCTATTTATGTCAACTCTGGCAGGATAGTTACAGAACATATTGGAAAGCACTTTTATAAATAAATAGTAGATTTCACCCGCAGAAGGCTGCATAGTTGTAAGATGTTGGCAGGGTGTCATGAGCATATCAGTCTTGCACACAGGAAAATCACTAACAATGATGGCCTTGTTAAGTTCATGTCTTATACGTGGCCTAAGAAAATATTCCTTTATATTTCTTTTAGAATGATGTTTTCACATAACATCCATGTAAAATTACTTGTATTTGAAATAGCTTATTTCTTCCTTCAAATGTCAGGCTATTAAATTTCTTTTTATTTCTCCACGGAACAATATGTTTTCCATTGTGTAAAAATGCCACAGAACAGCTGTGACCTTATGTTTGGAGATGACTGGCAAAATGAAGTGTCAGTGCCAGCAAAAATGCCACTTTCTGATAAAGGGAGTTGCTTCTATCACATTAATCATGTGTTTATAATCACTAACCCAGGTGGAGACCATTGAATTCATACTAACTAATAAAATTACTATTACCATAATGTTCTCTATTACCACTAAATTAGAACAGAAATTAAAGATGTAGTTAGGTCACGAAATATCACAGAAATGCAATAGGTAGATTAATCGCATAGACAGAACCATGGGGAAATATATATAAATATATATAAATATTTGAATTCATTTTATATTTTGCTTTAAATATTTGAAACATTTAAATTTTGAATCTTTATATTTTTATTTTAGAATCATGAGTTGAATTTTTAATATCTAAATATTATTGAACACTAAACCTGCTTTAGGACTGATAGTTTTCATTACATTTTAAAATTTAATTTAAAATAAATTTTTTTAGTCATACATGATTTCCTCTGGTGTTACTTCTTTAATGTTTGAATTGCTAAATAGCACTGCTTAAGAATTTGAACATGAAAGTATTATCACCAGCAATGGTATTTTCTTTCACCACTGTATAATACCTTTGATTGCCTAAAACTAACAAATTGACGCTGAACTTTCTGAGCATGAATATGACTTTTAGATATTTGCAATATTTCTGTTTTAATAGTACTTTAGATGATATTTTGTACAACATAGAATTTTTACTTTTTCCATACCCACAGATTAGTTATTCTGAGCTAAAAAGTTCAAAATGTACTTTCTGGGATATCCAGAAAAAAAAGTATGTCTAAGTGTTCAAATAAAACATTATTTCATTTAAAAAATTTTGTATATCACTGCTTTTGTTTGTATGATTTTATTATAACTTGGTAACTCTATTCATTTGATTGGTAACATTTCTAAAAGCACTGAGAATTAAGTTTCCACAACTAAGAAGAGGGTAGTAAATTGAAGTCACATTTAAATAAGAAATTTAGATGACCTGTTGATGTATTCTTCTAATTCATTATTTTATAAATATTATTAATAGTA
>NW_004624975.1:271185-309879 GCF_000247695.1 Heterocephalus glaber | reverse complement strand
TACAAACAAAAACATACTTTCTGTTGTTGAAAATATAATTACATTAGAAAAAAGGGTCAATCCTACCCATGGCTTAATCAAATCTTAAGGCTTCATTATTTAATATTTTACACACATTTAAAACAAATGCATGTCAAAATTATATTTAAAGTAATGCTATTTAAAGAACGAAATAAAACATTTTGATGTTGATAATGAAAAATTATGAAAAAAATTATTAACTCTAACAAAAGATATTATTTATCCATGTAATTTTCACTAAATGTAGGTTGGGATTACTTCTGTACAAATGATATATTTTGCTGTTCCTTGCAATATTAGAGGTTACCAATGAGCTATATCTCCAACTCTTTTGGTTATATTTATTTTGAGATAGCATCTCACTAAGTCTTTAAATTCCTCAGGCTAATCTCAGCCTGCTGATCCACCTGCTTCAGCCTCCAAGCATGCTGGGGTTACAGGTGTGTGCTACCCAGCCAGGCCAAATAATACTTTTGTTTGGGAATTTTAGGAGAGCTAATTTGCTTTTAAATATACAGATTTCACCATAATCTAATGATACAGAGTAATGTGTATGACATTTTGAATTGATGTAAAGAAATAAATTCTGATCATCTAGACGAGGAAAAATTGACCATATAGCGGTTTTGCATTTGCTGTAATTTTAAACCATGAAAATGTTAAGGGAAATAGTTTCTTTAAATTTATTCCACAATTTTTTCTGTCAAATTTTTTAGTACATGTTTATAGTATATAAAGATTATATTCAGTGTAGAGAGTTGGTACATATACATAACAGATCTTTATTCTTTGTAATTTGTTTATGGAACTAAGGAAAAGCGTACCCCCAAGGATATTTCCACATCCTTAAGCACTTACTTCCTGGAGAAAATATCAAATGAAACATTTGTCATAGTCTTGTTTAAAATTGTGAAATAGTAGAATGTATAATAATGAAAAAGTAATGTGTATAATCAACAAATGGAATAATTCTCAAGTAATCACATGCAATTAGAATACCGGACAAGGACTTTCTTATCTTCTTACCTATTTACTCTATCACTATGTTCAAGACATTACCAGGGAATTGGCATTTGAATCATTGAAAGACTGAATAAACAAACAAAAACTGTGCATAGAAAAGTTGGAAAGATATTTGATAATATTCTAAAAACAGCAATGTAAGATTATTTAACAAGAATAGAAAACAAAATAAAATCAACTAGAATAAATTAAAAAATAAGTTATATCTAAACTTTTTAAAGTGAAGTTAATGAATTGCAAAAACCAATAGCAAAAAATTGTTCAAATAAAAGCACAGCAAAATAAAAACAGAATAAGAAAACATTGAAAAGTTTTTTTAAAAGAATAAAAGGATATCAAGCAAATATATCTACAATAAAAACATATTTATGAAGGCTAATATAATTAGCCTAATATAATTAGCCTAATATTAGTGAAAAATTTACAGAAATGTGTAAATCACTTCATACTTTGCTTAACTGGAGATACATGATACAAGTAGTTGCTAAGTCTCTTATCAAGGAAAAAGAGAAAAGATTAAAAGTAAGGGAAAAACATTGAAGACAAAAGCCACACATTTTGAGAAAACTGCATTGTAATACACAATTTAATACCCCAAATATATAAAAATAAGCAACTTACAGAGTTGTGAAAAAGATCATAAGAAATTGAAATCTCCTACAATTAAAAATGTATTGGGTAAGTAAACATAGAAAATGAATTCAATCATACAAGCTATCATGCAAATATAAACTAAAGCAATGCAAAACTATTATTTCACACTAGAATTTTGGCAAAAATAAATAGAGTATGACAGACGAAGATCATAGTAATAATGAAGACAAAGTTATTTTCCTTCAATGCTTCTGTTAGATTAAATTTATAATATTTTGAGAGAAATTTGTCAGCATCTAATTAAGCTGAAAAGGTACACCACTTCTGACTCACCATTTCACTCTTAGTTGAATGCCCTTTTTAATTTGTGTCAGGAGTACAAGACACATAGGCCTGAGGGTTTACTGGGTGACACTAAAAATATTGTGATAGTGGAAACAATAGGGAGGAAGCCCAAGTTTTTAAAGGAAGAACTACTATATAAAATGTTTCCTATTTACACAATGGAATTCTTACCATTTGAAACATATACTTTATAATTACAAATTATAAAAATAATTATTAAAATTATATAATTTATAATTATAAAAATAAAATTACATCACCAAATATAGTCATCAGTGGAAAATAGGATACCAATTAGATATAAAACTTTCATAATTCATTTAAAATATGCTGTTTTGTATTTTATAAAAATATTTATCTTGTGTTTGAGTAAAAATTAAAACATTTGACTAAAGGAATAAGGCTGCATTCATACCACTGACTACATTTTTAGAATAGGATAATGGATATATGATCATTAATAAATTTGAGCTATATTTACTATTTTGGAACATTCAAAAAGTAATAGAAATAATACACATGATTGTCATTTCTGAGCTTGGGGGTTATCTCTTAAAATAATTTATAATACATTCCTTTAACATTTACATTTCTGAAAAAAAGACAAATGTAGATTTTAACGAAAATTCAGTTTCAGTTAAATTCTCAAACTTGTTCTCTCTATATATAAAATGAGGCAGGTCAAGGAATGATTTAGTAGCATAAATTTGAGATTCTTTTGGTATCCCAAATAAAAATAATAAATAACCAATCACTCAATGTATTTATTGAAGAAAAGGTAGCTTCAAGGTGGATTTTCTACTTAACAACATTGGCCTTTATTGATTTCCTTTATAAAAAAAGAATGTCACCAGCCACAAAGGAAAAAAAGTTCATCATTATGTCTTTGTGTTAGAGACTTTGAAGTCTTAGTTTTTAACCTGAACACACATTTTGTCATCCTGCTGAGATCTACCAAGGGGCAGATCTGTGTAGGGACCCCATGGTGGCAGCAGTTCTTATGACCCTTAAAAGCTTCTCTCTGCATTCCAGGGTGGACTAAAGGTGGGAAAGCACTGCCACTCATTAATTCTGCTTATATGTGCAGCTCTTGAGACTAGTCCTTTAAGCTCAACAGTATTTTTAGTAATATAAAAGTAAAAGTAACTTAACCTTCTAAAACCAGTGAAGACAGAATATTGAATCATTAAAAATAAATAGGCTACTTTGAAGCAGCCAACTGAGAAAAAGTCTTAGGGAACTAAAAACTCTGTTCTTTTGTCCTACTTCCAAAACATGCAAAAAGCGTAGCCAAGAAGATAGCTGTGTGTCTTTTTTGTCTTCTTCAAATGAAAATATGCTTTTAGTAATGAATGTTATATTGCTATATTTAATAAGTTCTTGGATTTTGGGTTTGAATTTCTGACTGGATAAATTCAAATTGTGATTATGATTCTTTTCTGTATCTATCTGTGTACCACTCATGTATTTTTTATGTAATCATTGATTCATTAGATAAAACTCTTGTATTATTTAGATGTTCCAGCATCAGTTAAAGAAACAGAAAAAGTCAGAGGAGTTGCATGAATTTACTCCTATGCAGAGAGAACTGTTAAAGTTTGAAAAGTTACCATTTACCTGTGATAATTTAACACCTGATGAGTTCATAGGTCTAAATCAACAAAAACTATAAAATTTGACTAGAAACATTTTCCCTCCTAATTCTTTTTTCAGATACCTCTGAAAGATGATTCAGCTGCAAAAAAGAAGGAAAAGAGACACTGAAATATAGTGTTAATTTGTCAAAATAATGAGTGTATTCGCTTAAGTGTCCATGCTTTCCTATTGATGTCTTTTTTTTTTTGACAAATGGCAATTATGTTCTCTATGCAGGAAAGTGACAATTATTAGGTGCAGTGAACAAGGTAACCCACCTATCAAACACATATTCATAATGTAACACTCTGCTTTGAAGTGCTTGTTTTCTTTTATTTTTCCTTTTATCTCTTTGCCATTGTAATATATTACTATAACCAGAAAGTGAATATATATTTGCATGGATTGACAAAAATTACGTACTTTTACAATACTTATCCTTACTTTCCCTTCAGATCATAAAATAATGTGACAATCAAGAAAACTTTACATGTTGAGTGACAGGTCTCACAAGAACCTTGAACATAAAAAAATTGGTAAAATAAACAAAATACATCTCTTAATTATCTCGTCTGGATAAGTGAGTGAAACATCATACCATTTATGCGTTACCAAAGAGTGGGTAATCTTAAAACTTAGAGAGTGAATTAAAGGAACAAAATTCCATTTTAAAACTGATTGCTTTATTTCTGACTCCTATACATTAAAACAGAGATATCCATAAGCAGGGTGGAATAGAGGCAGAACCTGCTGCTGTACCACCAAGAGTTCTAAGATTCTCCTTCCTGACCAAGGGCTACTATTTTTCTAGCTGCTGCATGCATTGCCTGTACCTTCTATAAATTCCCTGGGGTACTGTAGACCCTCACATTAGACAATTTCTTCTGGGGCAAGGACAAATCAAAATCAATAGCCACCTTCTCTTTCCTCCAAGAAAAGCAAACTTTATGTTTCAGTTTCAATTTACACCATCAGGCTAGAGCTACAAACACTTGCTTAAATTTTTCTTTTCTCTAATCCTACTCCTAAAGCTCTTTGAGATTACTCATGACAGTATTCCCTTAGTAAGTCCCTTGCATGGGAATCCCTCATTCAGGCTCTACTGTACAGAATCTAAGGCTGAAATTAATAGGAAAAGCTAGGCTATAAAGACAAACATAGAAAATATGAGCATTGTTGCCAGTTGTGCTGGTGGATTCCTGTAATCCCAGAACTCTGAGACAGAAGTGTGAGGCAGGAAGATTGTAAGTTTGAGCCTACCCTGGGCAACTTATTGACTTAGTGAGACCCTGTCTGAAAATTATAAATAACTAAAAAGGTACTGGGAATGTAGCCTATTGCAAAGGCCTTGCATACAATATCCAGCACTACAAAGAAGGAAAAGAGAGAAAAAGAGAGAGAGACAGAGAGACAGAGACAGACAGGAAGGAAGGAAGGAAGGAAGGAAGGAAGGAAGGAAGGAAGGAAGGAAGGAGAGAAAGAAAAAAGTTATTTAAACCATCAATAGATTATGTCATAAATAGAGTCTTAAACGTAGACTAGGAAAATAGGATGTCATCCTCAGGCCTGGGAAACATCAACATTTTGAGGGCTATAAAAGAGGAAGAGCTAGCACTAGAGACACTGCTTGATTGTCTTGTGAGAGAAAATAAGCAAGATAATGCACAGAGAAGCTCATGTGATTAAACACTGTAGAGTGATTAAATAAAACAAGGACTGAGAATTGATCGCTGGAAAAACATACTTTAGAACCAGGCAAAGGTGTAACCATCTTACATAATCATAGCAAAGCATCACTCTGAATATTTCATTTTGTAAAAAGTGGAGAATGATTTAGACATTTCTGTCGCACAAAAGAGCCAGTGGCTCTAAAGAACTGGAGCAGAAAACACCATGAAAAAAGATTAAAATGAAATTTTGAAGAATTTCTGTGAAAAGTTAGACATAATACCAAAATTAAATTCATTTTATAAATAACTGAACATAAAAATTGTCAATTTTATGTATGCATTTACAATAATAAAAATTAATGATGTGTATACATGAAAAACTGTATCTCACCACAGAGAAGAATAAAAATTACACAAAGTACAAAACAGAGATGAAAAAACGAATCATTACAGAAAAACTAATGGTTAGTAGAAAAGAATACAGTAGTCACATGAAATGGTAACCATAAATGACAAAAAGATAGTACATAGTTTTAGTCCATCAAGTCTTAGCAAAGCTTTAATAAGAGGTGCCTGGTATTATATATCATGTTTAAAATTTTCTGACAATGTCATTAACATCATATATTGGCACCAGTAATTCCATTCATACTAATCAATGTTAAGAGCATGTAATATACTCTCTAAAATTTATATACGAAAATATTTTAAATAATTTTACTGGACAAATTTTAAAAGCAATGTAAAATGTTAAACAGTGTGAGGTTTTACAAAAGTTTTTGTATATTCTCAGAGTAACACAGACGTTATTCTATTTTTATCATCTTCAGACTAATCACCATAGCAAAAATTACTATTGCTTAACACGTATGAATTGTAGGCTCCCTATGGTGGCTTGCCTACCTCTGAGATCCACGTATGCCTGTAATGTGGAATTAAACAATTTCTAATCTCTGCTTATTCACATAGGTATGTAGTTTCAACTAATATAACAGGACCAAGATTCTTCTGAATCAAATACCAATCCTAATGTCCTGTTTGTTCTGAAGTCTTGGGTGTCTTCATAGCCTGTTGAGGGATACATATATGTGATAAAATTTATATGCAGAGTGAAAAGAAAATGCCCTCGGGAATAAAACTACCTGTGATGAGCTGCAAAGATTTGCGAAGTGTTAAATTTTGGAGGGAACAAAATTTGCAACTGGCAATCACACAAGCAAGAACAGATCTTATCAGCGAGATAAAATGAACAGTAACACTTAGATACTAATGAAAAATGGTGACGGAAAGGATATGAGCAGCCTGAACTGAACGAAATTCACATTGTTGCTTGGGGAGTTATGAATACATTCACGTTATGCCCCTGAAAACACTAAGGGTTACTAACGAAGCAAGGAATCACCAGTACAAAGCTGGGAGTATGGAGGTTTAAATCAGTATACATGTAACAGTTGTCTTCCTATGATCTTCTTTGGCTTTTAAAGAGATGTATGTGATACAGTATTTGAGTTAGAATGTATATTTTCTTGTGCTCTTGGGTTGAGAATATATTGGTCTTACATTACCTCCCTTTCGTACTTCCAAGACTCAAAACAAATCATGGGTGAGAGAAGAACGTTCAAGAAAAATTAGATTGGTGAGTAGTTTTGTGTTTAGATAAAGAATTAAGGGACTATGCTCAAATTGTAAGGAATTTGTATCAATTTTTAAAGATCACAATTTGAAAGACATTATATGAAAAATCATACTGCCAAATTTGATGGATATCATGAAATATTTTGTAAACACAAAATAACAGAACTTGAAAGCAAGTTTGTCATCTCAACAAAATTATTTTAAAGTTACACCTCAAATGTACCATTATGAAAGCTAGTTATGTGGTAGTGATTCTCATTCCAAAAATATCAAAACTTATTTAATAATGGGGAGTATATTAAGCAATGTGTGTAATGCATTTCAAATGTAATTTGTCCAGAAAAAATAGATGCTTTCTAAAATCAGTTTGTCTAACCAGATTATACCAAGACAAAACAGAAAAAAATAGAAAGCTCTATCAAAAAGAGTTGCACAGTGAATTTGCTAATTTCAATTTCTGCTTCAGTGACAGATGAGCACAGTGATGCTACAGATACAGCCCACTTGCCAAGTTTTTTAGAGGTATTGATAACAAATCCAATATCACTGAAAACAGCTTCTATGATGTCATTATAGACAAAACTAAATATCTTGATTTGTATGAAACAGTAAAAATTAAATGAAAGTAGTTTTATTAAATTTCATCAACATATCTGCTGGTATAATAGGCTCCAGAATACAGAAAAATATAAGGGAGAAAAATGCCCCCTCAACACTGTTTATCTCTGGTATACTCCTTTCAGATAATGTTTTAAAGTAAAATTTGAGCCATAAATTGTATCCTTTTCTAAAATAAAATTTGAGTCACAAATTCTATCCTTTTCTAAAATATTAATTTTTCCAAATATTATTATATCAGAAATAGCCTTATGCATCAGATGATGATTTGAAATTGGAAATAACTGACTTGATATTCCTACCGGTATCATGAGTAGTTCTGAATCTATATTCTCAAATGAAAAGAAAGTAGAAAACATAGGTTGCTATGCAACATAAAACTATTCATATAACTAAATTGTTTGCACAGGAAATATTTCACATTGTACAAGAACATAGAAATAAGGCTTGTCACAAACACTGATTTCATGATACAGCTTTGGCCACATTAACGAAAATAAACACATCCTATACATACGACTTAATCATTCCATCCCTAACCAAATGCCTGGAAAACACTGGGATGTGTTCATCAAAAAATGAAGCAGAAGGTTTTTAGCAACGTTGTTATTAAGAACAAAATTTAAACTAACCTAAATGTCAATCGACAGTGAAATGAACATATTGGTATCTTCACAAGAGGAATTATACAACAGTGAGAATGAACAATTTTCAAATGTGCAGTAACTTTTTATTTAATAATAAAAGCAGAACAACTCTGAATCTACAAGTGAAAAGTCATTTATCCATGGAATACAATAATGTTTTGGGTTGAAATACATGAAATACGATCCATACTACAATATGGAACAACTTTAGAAATATTATATTAATGGGCAAATCCAGATACAAAATCACATATCTAGGATACCATTTTTTTAAAAAAAAAAATATATTGTCAAATTCAGAAAGATGGAAATTAGATTAGTGGTTGCTAAATGTTGAGAGAAAAAGGAAGTAATGAGTGCGGAGTGACTACTAATGTGTGTGTAATTTCTTTGTGGAGTGATGAAATACTCTAAAATTAAACAGTGGAGAGTAGTGCAACATTGTGAATGTACTAAAACCCTTGAGTTGAATGTGGGTAATTAGTCTCAATAAAGCTATTGTTTAAAGGAGTAGGAAACAGAACAAATCGTAATAAACATATTTAAAAATTCTATCATTCTAGTGATCTGAGTAGTAAAAATTACTCTTTTAGGGGCCGGGGATAGAGATCAGTGGTTCCGGCACCTGCCGCGCAAGCGCAAGGTTCCGAGTTTGATCAGGTTCCGAGTTCGATCCCCAGTACAAAAAAAAAAAAATTACTCTTTTAATTGTGATTGCTTTCCAGGTACATTATCTTATGTTTAGATTCAGACATCGCACTTTTGTTACCGTTTTTTATTAAATCAGTAACAAATTTGTAGATTTTCTTTAGAAATTTTTATTGCCAACATTTTCCATTATTGAGCACACTTGGGAGATATATGATTACATTAATATTAGTTTTACAGCCCAGCCTGGTGGTGCAGGTCTGTAATCCCAGCACTGGGGAAGCAGAGACAGGAAGATTGCTACAATTTCAAGTCTGGCCTGAGCTACACACTGAGCCCTTGTCTCCAAACAAAAAAACAGCAGTCATAATAATACAAATAATAATAATTTTATACTAGATTGGTTCGTATTTTTCAAACACAATTTGCATAGTTTTTGTTATTATTTCCAAGTATTCTCATTCTCTCTCTGAAGATCTTAGGATAGATCTTCTCAAATCATTAAATTCACTTTTGAATAGTAAGTATATAGGATTTTACTTTTCTTCTGCCACCTAAATGAAAAACACAGATTTGTTCCTTTCAGTTTAAAGGTATTTTAATGACAGATACATTTTTACACTTTCCATTTCTTCAGGCAATTAGGCAATATGCAAAGATAAAAGGAAAAGATTCATAGGTAAGTAGAAAGTTACCTTAGAGCTTGCTTTTTTTCTTTTTTCTTTTCTTAATAAACAAGTTTCAGCAAAATTTGAAAGGAGAAATTTGTAATTTTTTAAACACTTTTCAAATCCTTGAAAATTCTGTAAACATAATGTCAGTAACTTTCAATTTCTTTAAACTTAATTCCACCCAAATTACAGTCATCTACCTAATAAGTACTTAAGAATGGAATATCTTTGAAGTCTGTCAAGTTGATATGTAAAAAGCTTTGTTCCTCATTTTAGACCCTGCCATTACTGCCCATCAATTAACCTTTTTGTCTTTCCTTTACTCACCTTGTTTTGGTGAAAAAACTAAAATTTAGGTGAAAGTGAAAGTTTAAATTGTAAATAATTAAAAAGTAAGTTGCCAACTCATCAGCAGCAGCATATTATATTGTCAAGATTTTAAGAACAAATCAGTTGCTCTTTTAACAAAAAAATAATAATCAACCCCTGATACAATTAGAGGTAAGGTATTCTATTTAAAGAAAATTGCACAACAAAAGCATTTTGGCCCATTCTGATAAAAGAGAGAATAAATTGATAAAGCATATTTCATGACAGTGTTGCCAAAGAAATGTTTTCAGAATGATATGTATGTGTGGTAACACTTCATAAGAATTTAAGCTTCAGTTTGATCTATCTTTCTGCCATGTAAATGATAGAGATTTATGAGCAATAACTAACATCCACTCTTGGTTCATTGTATAAGCATACCTTCAGGTTACTCTGCTTAAAACCTTCACCCATAGAAAGGTGACTCACATATCATATTTTCAAGAAGCTTTCAAAATGGGACTCTCAGACTCTTATTCTCACCAATTACAAGTGGAACTCATGTTTAATTTGTAAATAAAATTGCAATAGAAAAACCAAGATTCTGACAGTTTCTTACAACTGCAAGTGTTCATCAATTGTGTCCCCTTACATATCAATAGGTCAGATGCAGTGGTTCATTAATATAATTCCATTTCCTAGACTGCATGTTCTTAGGTTTTATTTCTATAATTTTTACCATGATCAAAGTTTTTCAGAGGTCATTGTAATTTCAGTTTTCCATGGTAGTGAACAACAAAGCTCAACATAAGTCCACTGACAAAATGTAATTAAAATCACTGACTAATCTTGGCCTTTTTTACTACAGAAGATTTGAAGATTAATATTTTAAACTTGGGAGTTGGTTTACAGGATCATTTATCCAAATAAAATTGAGAAAAGCAGAAGAGGATTCAGCATTACATGCAGAAAATTATAGTTCTTAATATACATTTGAAATTTGAATTAATCCTCCTTTACACATAACCATAATTTGACTACATACTATTAAAAAACTAATTCAGTCACGTTTGCTTGTATCTGTAACTCAGGCTTTTAATTTTGTCATAAAATTTACTTACCATTAAAAAATTGCTTCCTTAAAATAAAAGAACACCAACAAGAATTTAAAAAAAATTTTAATGTCAAATGCTTTTTTTCAAGATTAATATTAAGCACTGATTTCAAAAATAGAAAACAAGTAGTAAAATACTATTATATAAATCATCACAATTATTTAAGTAACCTTATTGTAGATTTGCAAGTTAGCATGCATATGTAACTTTTTTAGGTATTAAGATACAAGTTAAAGTCATTAGGGCACAGCAAGAATTAAACAGATTAAATTCAGTGTCTTGTCTTCTATTAGCTTAAATTACTTTTTCATCCCCATTAAATATATTAGAATGCATGTCACTGTGTATTAGTTCACTAAGAGTGAATCAAAGGGAAATAAATTATCTTGAACCAAAGCTAAAACTGGGATGAAAAATATGATTTCTCTCATATATGAAAAATAATTGTGTATTATTTCATGCTCATCTTCATAAATTTCTAATTTTAATAAAACTTGTGGAAAAAATAAGGCAAACTTTCTCTTGGGATTAATGAACACAACTTATGAACCCCCCTTTCTTATCAAGTATTTCAGATTTGCTCTTTAGAAAACAGCCATTTCTCTTCTGGCATTATAAAAACAGTATTACAGTTGATGCATTTGTGTTTGCTATTCGAATTCCAATAAGAAAATAATCATCAAAATTTTCAAGTGCTCAGAAAGAAGCAAAGGTAAGAACGTTAACTCATTGAGACTATGTAACTGTACTCAGTTAAATTATGTATTTCTTGAATTTATATACTTTTTATCTCGAGTGCCGTTTGTTTCATAATATTTTTTATGAATTATACAAATCTTATTTATCAAGTACTTGTTAAATGCAAAATGTATGATAGCTAACACCAATTCTAACATTAAACATATACTTTCTATATTAAGAAAAGCTTTATCGAGTAAAGAAAGTAAATAAACGCAACAATTTTTTTTCAGAGATCAGATGCTATGATAAACGTAGGTATGGAATAAAGGAATATTTCATGGTAAATTATTGATGTACAGTGTCCTTTGAATTTGAGATTGGGTATTTCATATTATTAAGTTAAAATCAATATTAAAAATTAACATCTTGCCTTGGGTTTAGCTCAGTAGTTCAGCCGCCTGCCTCGCAAGCGCAAGGTTCGGAGTTTGATCCCCGATACCAAAAAAAGGTACAAAAAAAGGTACCAAAAATTAACGTCTTAGAGACTAGAGACATTTATAGCTAAATGTATGCATATTGAGGCTATCCTCTTAAGTGAAATAAATAGGACACACACGTGTAAATACCGAATAGTTTCTCTAGTGTGAGAAACTGAAAGTGTAATTAAGGATTAAAATGATTAAAACGAATAATTGATTAATCTGAAATATGAAGAAAAGGTTCAAAGGGGTAGGGATGGCAAGAGGGGAAGGGGAGAGATGAGAGTTACAGGCTGGAATCTGGAAAGAATCCATATATAGATTGTGTCTAAAATTACAGGAAGAGATGCAGCTAGAGACTAGGCTGGAGCTCATCAGCGGGTTGGGAAGGAAGAGTCACTGAGATCAAAGGAGAGAAGGGTGTGTTTCCAGAAGAAGCACATACAACTATGTACAGTACATAGTATTTGATAGTGTGATAAATTACTGTTACTGTTTTAAGTACTTATCATAACATGCTGTGCTTTTCATCTTTTAGAGCATAACTCTACTTATATAATAGAGTTTACTGTAAAACAGTGTGCTGCTATGCCAGTGGTAGCCTCATGTATCTCGTGCTTAACTGCATATTGGATAATATCAAGGGGCCATCACAGATGACTGACGTACAGCTTTTCAGTTTGCACTTAGAAGTTGGCACTCTGTGTGGTGTTTTGTGATACACACGGATGAAATTGTCTAATAACATATTTCTCTGATTATATTTCCATCATGTGTCATATGACTGTATTGAAATTTAAATTTTAAAAAATTGGCCTATGTGGAGTCTACTAGCTAACTAGAATTTGTTTTCCAGACCACTATTTATTCATTATTGGTTTTGAAAATGTTTTTAAAGCAAATCACATCCTCTGGTGTCTTGTTAATGCTTGAGATTTTTTTTATATTATATGGAAAAATCTTTAAGTACTTCTCAATTTTGTTTTGGTTGAGTTCTACTATATTTGAATATTATTATAGGTTTTTTCCATTGAATTGTTTTTCTTTGAATAACTTTAATTTTTGTATATATGTGTGTTTGATAATAAAATTATATTTTTTAAAAAAAATTTTAAAAATTAACATCTTAAATGAATTACTTTTCTATGCAAAAGTCTATTATTTATATTCGGAGAAAGAAACCCATATTTTGTACCACAGTCTCTTGGTTTTTATGATAAAATATTACTCTAAAAGTGCTTCTTGCATAAATCTAGGAGCTTTATATCTAGCACATTAAGTAAATTTTAGCTTTCATCCAGTTTTTCTCTAGCAAACACTGAACAGGATGTTTCCAGAGATTTTCATAATGTTTATAAACAATGTATTAGCTCAGCACTGTAGAAAAAGAAAGCAGGAAGTAATAAATCCTTGACTTTTAAAATATACACACTATTTACTTTGCCTGCTCTTTTGAAACTTTCAGTTTAAATTTATGCTTTATGTGATGGAGGCTGGGGTGCTATCAGCTCTGGGATACATAATTTGATATGTGTTGACAAGCAAGAGTGAGGTGCAGGAGGGAGTAGCTCAGGCTTTAGTGTTTGTCTTTGGAAATCATGGGCACAGAGTTTATAAAGAGCTGTTCAGATCTCAGGAAACCTTTCTGTGTTCCCAGGGACAACTCGTGTAACTCTGAAGTGGTCAAGTGATTTGACCTGATATTTGACTGCAGAAAATTTCAAGATGGGAAATAAACCCTCCAGAGATGTTTAAATAAATAAGGCATTACCAAATTTAAAAGTATGAGATATTACTATATACCCTTTAAAAAGATAATTAAAAATTAAAATACAAAATACTGATGTGGTGACAGAATAACTTGATTTTTCATGCCTTGCTGATGGAAAAGCAAACTTCAGTGCCCACCTAGCAAAATCGTTGAATAAGTTTTATAAGATTAAAATCACTTTTATCCCAGAAATTGTACACTTAGGCATTTGTTCTGAGGTATGGAAAGTAGTCACAGAAAATTTAGATACTGATATTCAAAGCAGTGTCATTTGTAATAATCCCAAACTGAAGAAAAACATAGGGATCATGGGTGAACAGTAAGGAAATTATTCATCTATACTCATAGATTGCAAAGTTAGAAACATCAAACCACAAAATATCTCCTGAATTTAGTTTTGAATATTTCCACACTTCTAAAGGTCACATCTATGTCTGTGGTCTATTTCTAATATATTGAAGTCTTATAACAAATGAATGTTTTATTTGTTTAGATTTTTCTCTTTCCATCCAGATGTACAAGCATAGTACTATTTTTTTAAAGAAGTTAATCTTTCTTTTACCGAGCTGCTTTTGCACCCTTGAAGGTAAATGGACCATTTTACGAGTGTTGGTTTGAAGATTCTCTATTGCATATTCAGTGGAGCTCTTTGGATGTTTTTTTCTGCACACACACTACCCTCATTATTGTAGTCTGAAAATCATACAGTCCTTCAACTGTATTTTCCTCTTAAGAAACTATTTTTACTATTCTCTGTCTTTTCAAATTTCTTTACTTTTTTTGTTTGTTTTGGGGCTTGGGTGTGTGTGTGTGTGTGCGTGCGTGTGTGTGTGTGTTTTCCTGTGTGATGGTGGAGATTAAATACAGCTCCTCATGCATGCTAGGCAACTATTCTACCACCCAGCTACTTTCCCTTCCACTTTATTTTACATAGACACATTGTCTCACTAAATTGGACAAGCTGGACTTAAACTTCAACCTTGCTTTAGCCTCCTGAGTAACTGGGGTTATAGTTATGTCCACTGTATCCAGCTCTTTACCTTTTTATAAATTTGAAAACTAACTTTTCACAAGTAATATTTACAAATCAGTTGCTATTTCTATATGGACTTCATATCTGCTTTTGCTAAACTCCTTATCTCTTATATCTGCTAAACTGCCATTATGTTTGGGATATTTGGGGTAGATTGTATTGAATTTATTGACACTCAAGTTGTCATTAGTTATTGAAATTTTTATTTTTCTCCTTCCAACCACATTTTTTCCTCCCTTTTTTATTAACTAAGACATTTTCTATAATAATCAGTGGAGGTGGTGAGATAACTTTGGTTATTTTATCTAAGTTTTTTCTTAGTACATGTTTTCAGTGCATGATGATCATGATTATTTTGCAAAAAAGGTACATGTAGTAAGACATCTCAATTCTTTCTCTCTTTTTTTTAGTTTGTTTGTTGGGTTTTCATCTTCTACCCTTCCTCTCCCTCCCCGCTCCTTCCAACTGTTGGTCTCCTTCTCGTTCCTGACCTTTCAGAGCAACTTCTCAGTCTTTAATTATCTAATAGTACCAGGTAAGGAACTAAAATTATATTTGCAATTTTTTTGGTGTTATTATGAAGATCAGAGACTAGCCAGTCTTTGTCCAAATCTATTGAAGTGATATACTTATTATTCTGAATTCTGTCATTATGGTGAATACCATTGAATTTTAAATATCTCATTAGTCTTTCAGCCCTTATATCTATACATGATTTTTCATATATGTATGTATGTCTACTTTAGATTGATTTATTATTTTATTAATAGGTTAGTGATTTTCTTTGCTTTTTAATTTGGAGATATGAGTTAGGACTGACATAAAATAAATTGAAAAATATTCCTCTTTATCATTTTTCAAAATATTTTAAAATTATATTTGTAGAATTTAACAGTGAACCCTTATGGGTGTACTGTTGAGCTCGCTTAACAATTCTGAATAAGAATTTAATTTATGTGATTTTATTGGTCAGCTTTTATCACAGTGATAAAATACCTGAGAAAATAATTTTATCTTGACTCCTGGTTTCAGAGGTGTCAATGCACGGTCCCTTTGCTGTGTTGGTTCTGGGTCCATGATGAGGCAGATAATCAGGATGGGAGCGTGTGATGTGGCTAAGAAGTTCACATCACAGGTAGAAGGAAAAGAGCTGAGCAGGTGATGGGCTTCCTTCTTTAGCCACTTTTGATTCAGCCACGCCCCCATCAGTTTACCATTCTGTATGTGAATTATCTCTGGAAACATCCTCACAAACACACCAAGAAATTTCTTTCACTAATTTCCTAGGTGTTTCTTAATCCAGGCAAATTGACAAGATCTAGAGATGATCCCCTAAAGCCATGATGTGAACCTTTTAGAGCTTTCAATAATACAAACAGCCCACTGAGCACATTTGTTCTAGGTTCACCAACACTGTCCTAAAGCCTCATGCATTCATAGGTGGAACTTCAGGGAGGTGACTGTATCATGGATATGTGATACTGGATTGGTCCACTGACTGGCTTAACACAGTATTGAGTGTGGATGATGGATTTACTAAAGAGGGAAGATCCATCCTGGATGTGGGCGTCACCACTCAATAGGCTTGTAGCTTGGGTGGAATAAAAAGAGAAAACGAAAGAAGTTTTGCTACCTGCCTGGCACTCCACGCACCATTTCTTCTTTGCAGTGTCCCCGTATCATGCTGCCCTGCCTTGGAGCCAGCTGACTATGGACTGAAACCTCTACAAATTGTGGGCTAAAATAAACCTTTCCTGCTTTAACTTGTGGGTGTCAAATATTTTGTCCCAGCAACAAAAAAGTAACTAAGACAACTGTAACAGATTTTATATAATGTATTTCTACCTAAGTATGTTTTATTACCTTGTGGCTTTAAAGGATTTGCCTCGTTTCTTCAAAGTTATCAAATTTATGGTCGTGAAGTTTTTCATAATATTTATCTATCATATTTTTTATGTATATATGTTTAGTCAGAATACTCTTTTTCATTCCTGACATCAGGATTTTGTGCTCTGCATATGTGGTAAGTTTTGCTACAGTTCTACCACTTTTTTCAAAACAGAAGGTTTTTTTTTCCCCACTAGTCTTTTTGGGGTCCATTTTCAATTTAAGAGATTTCTCCTGCTTTCTCATATTTTTCCTTCCCACTTGCTTTGGGATTAGTTTATATTTTGTTATATATTTTTCTAAGGTTTATAATTGGATCATTTATTTGGAACTATATTCTATACTAAAATATAAATACCATGTTATATGTTTCTGCTTCAGCACTGCTTTAGCTGATTTTCCAACTTTTGATATGTTGTGTTTTCATTTTTATAAAGATATTTTATAATTTCTCTCAAAATTTTGTGCCTCACAAGTTATTCAGAATTGTTTTAATTTCTAAATATTTTCAAATTGTTCATATGGCTGACTGTTATGAATTGTAAGAGATGAAATGAGTATTCTCATTTCATAACAACTAAATTATCTGTCAGTGTTAGAATGCTGGAGACAACTAAGAATTATCTATAGACTAGAGTCTAATAATTTAGAAGATTGGGATGAGTGTTTAGATAATGTTTTGACAGTCCTAAGAATTCTACAAGTTCTTTTGGCAAAGTGGAAGTCAATTACACAGAAACAGCAAAGCCAAGCAATTCCTTTGTTGGTGTTAATGACATTAGTAACACTCCCAGTACTACTGATAAGTCTTGCATGAATTTAAGAAATACATACTTAAGGCAGAAATAGTAAACAGTCTGAAATTTTGGCTCTTGAATCTACTCTCACCAGCAAGCACAGAGAGGAGTGAGCACACTCCCCGACTCCAGTGTCAGGGTGCAGCGCTAGATAAGGCCACTAAGAAATGATAACAGAGGACATTATTGTCAGAATGCGATTTGTTATTGTCATTATTGTCCTGGCAGAGGACATTATTCCCAGAACGCGATTTGTAGAAGAACGTATGACAGACCCTTCAAAAGCAACTAATTTCCAATAAGTAAACCATCAAAGACTCATACATTAAAATTCGATTTTCAGAAAACATAAGTGTACCATCCTATTTTACACCCAAGTTTGCTAACAGTAAGGATCTACATATATAGTTGTTCTCTACAACACACCATTGAATAATTTCAGAAAATTTATGCAGATCTAATCAGTATAGACTTGAATTAGATTGCATTTATATTCATAATTGCAATCACATTTGAATCAATAAACCAAAAATGTATTACTCATTTGGATCCTGCCATTCTCCTAAATTTTGTCTGTTTGCACTTTTCAGTATCCACATTTTACCCTGTCATCAATATCATTATTTATGTAGGTAAAAAGAAGATGTAAAACACAAAATCATTTCTTTCTGTATACTTTATGCTTTAAATTAAAACATGCTGCAAGCCTGAGAAGGGTGCGGAAAGGGACCGCTGGCCTCGCCCTCAGTCTCTTCCCTTCGGAGGACACCACTTGCCACCCCCGCCATTGCTATTGCGGCCGTCACCTTAAGTTTTCTTAGACTCAGGCCTTCCCTCCCGCTAGGATTTCAGGGTGGAAAAGCTGAGCCAAAGCGCCAGTGTCCCACGTCTCCACCCGGCCTTCAGCACGATATTGTCCCAGCTAGTATGGGCGACAAAATCTGGCTGCCTTTCCCCTTGCTCCTCCTGGTCGCTTTGCCCCTAAGGCTCCTGTCATGGGGCGCCCGGCTTCATGCCTTCCTTAGACAGCGACTTTACCTTTACCCTTCCGGAAGAAGTGTTTCTACCGGCCCATGCCGCTGAAGGCCTCCCTGGAGATTGAGTACCAAGTTTTAGATGGAGCAGGATTAGATATTGATTTCCATCTTGCTTCTCCAGAAAGCAAAACTTTAGCTTTTGAACAAAGAAAATCAGATGGAGTTCACACTGTGGAAACTGAAGTTGGTGATTACATGTTCTGCTTTGGCAATACATTCAGCACCATTTCTGACAAAGTAATTTTCTTTGAATTAATCCTGGATAATATGGGAGAATAGGCACAAGAACAAGAAGACTGGAAAAAATATATTCCCGGTACAGATATGTTGGAGATGAAACTGGACGACATCCTGGAATCCATCAACAGCATCAAGTCCAGAGTAAGCAAAAGTGTTCATATACAAACTCTGCTTAGAGCATTTGAAGCTCGTGATCGAAACATACAAGAAAGCAACTTTAATAGAGTCAATTTCTGGTCTGTGGTTAATTCAGTTGTCAGGGTGGTGGTGTCAGCCATTCAAGTTTATATGCTGAAGAGTCCGAAGATAAAAGGAAAAGTAGAATTTAACCCTCAACTACTTAACAAAATTGAAAAATAAGGCAGAAAAAATGCAATAAGTTGTTACCACTAATAGTTAAGACCATTAGTCTTTTCCAAAATGTTTTCAGGCATTCTCATTAAGTGTAAAACAAGTATAATTTTCCTGTGAAAGTCTACACCTTCTGTGCAAGTTACTTTGTTGATCGATCCAGTTATACTTAAGTGTGTAACAGGAACATTTTATAAAATGTTGTTTGATTGAATTAATCCATATTTATAACTGTGTTTATCTAAGTTAGAAAATATTTTACAAATATCATTTGTGAATTAAATGAATTAACACTGGCCATAAATACAATACCATAGAACCTGCTTTTACTTAGATAATGGTGGCAATTATAAATTAATTGTGGAAATTTTTGATATATCAAGTTATAAATCAACTGAGAATTATGTAATTATGGATTAAATATAACAACTTTTTTCTATTTACATATGTACCTCTTCTAAAAGATAGATACCTTTGAAATAAAATGACATTTTTGAGATTTTTTAATACAAAATGTATTTCATTGTAAAATATTAACAGAGTATTAATTTCATGTACTTAGCCTACATTCTCAAAAGCTGCTATTTTATTAATTCTTCAAATTGCAAAGGCATACTTTCTCATTAAATTAGCACAAGTTTTCTCTTTGAAATGAAAATATATAATTAAAGGTTTTCTGAATTGAGGATAAATAAATAAAGCTTGCTCAATTTTCATAATGATGCATTCAGTCACAATAGCTAAAGTACAGTATTTTAAAATTAAATATGAGAAAAAAACAGATAAAATTAATTTATTTTTATATTACCTGTCAACAGTGTTATGCAAGTTGTATCACGATTATTGACTTCAATAACACATTACCAGCAGTTGTGAAGGAAATTTTGTTCAAAGGATCTAGATCTAAGGTAAATAAATCTTTCTTTTTCTGAGTTCTCAAAATTATCAGACACAAAAAGAATTGAGGTAAACTTGAGAATAGCTGATTCAAAATAAAGTTTTCTTAGAGGTGGGGATTTAGCTCCGTGGTTCTGTGGCCTACCTTGCAAGTGCAAGGTACTGAGGTCAATCCCCAGTACCAAACAAACAAACAAAATAAAGTTTACTTAAGTAAAACTATAAAAATCTGCAATCTGATATGCTCATTATGACATCCTAATAATAAAATAAGTCATAAGAGGAATTTCTAGTTAACTGAAAAAAACCCTGTATTTCACTTTATTTTCTATAATTACTGTTTTGAAATATCTTTTATAACTATACAGGCACCATTTATTACATGTAAGCCCCCACTGTAAAGTTTAGCTTTGAGTGTAAATATAAATTCCATAAAATGATCTTTCTGATCAATTTATTAACATTGAAAGATTAGCAACAGAGATTCAAATTCTAAACACCTAACGTAAATAACCCATATTCACATGAAACTCTGCAACCCTAGTTTACTGCAATCTGTAGAATCTTAAAAGAACAGTAATTTAACTTCATTTGGAATGAGACAATTTTAAAGTTATACCCATTTCTAATACAATAAATGCATTGTGAGTTAGAAATAATCAAATTAAAAATTTGGGTATAGAGCTGGGGATTTAGCTCAGTGTTGCCAGTGCCTGCCTCGCAAGCACAAGGTTCTGAGTTCAATCCCTGGTACCAAAAAAAAAAAATTTGGGTGTAGAACCCATCTATATATTGATGGAGATCTTGATGAGCAGTAATGATACCCAGAGAAATGTGATATCATTTGTAATTTATGCTTAGAGCGGTACAAAGAGAGAGACATTTGCCTCTTCCTTAGGGCCCTTGGGAGAAAAATGTAAATTTCTATTTCCCTAGAGGCTGTGTAAAAATGAGATTAATACTGTATATGACCAGTTACCTTAGTTGGCCAAGAAAATGCTTTGGGTGGCTAGAAGTCCCTGTGACACATGCAAAACAAGAGTCAGTAAGATCACTGCTTATGAAGAGACCTTCCTTTTGCCCTTTCTGTTAAATTCATAAACAAACTGTAACTAATAAAGAAGGATACAGGTACAAACTACTGCACCTTTTCTATAAAATTGTGGTTAAGAATTCTACCATATATATATATATATATATATATATATTATAAAATTACATCCTTAATCCCAGCATCACACACTCTAGAGTCAGCCACCTCCAAGAAGCTCCACCTATGACCACGTAGGGCATTGGGGAACAACTAGATACAAGGCATAACAATGTCAAATGAAATGATCATACTTTCTATTTTGCTTTTTCTCTCTCTCTTCCTTTCTATCTTCTTTCATTCCTTCTCCTCTCAAGAAATTACTGTAGAATACATGATATTAAAAATAAGATGGATTTAGAAACTCAGCTGATCATCATATAATATTTCTAATGCAAAAACAAACAAAACAAAATCATAAGCCTCTACTTACATGACAAAGAACCAGATGTATTTTTGAACAGTATTTCCTAATTTAAACTCAATTTACTATAATTTCAATACACCTTATATGACAAGAGCCTTTGGTTTTAGCTAATACATTCATTCTTTCAATCACAAAAGACTAAGGCTCAGTACTCTGTTTTCAGAAAATAAATCTTGGGACAAAACACAAAATACTCCTTCTTTTTGGAGCTTAAATTCTGGAAAACCTTAACAGTAATAAATAGCAAATTCATAAGCACTCAAAATAATTTTAGGCTTTAATTATTTTTTGAGAATTATTAATGTTTGAAGCATATAAAACTGGATCATGTATAGGGACTAGTGTAATGGCTTTGTTTTAGAGAAAAAAAACAATTTTTGGGGGGTGAAAGTGACAAGTAAAACTTGACTAGATAAGGAGTACCCACACATGAGGTCATCTGAAAAAAGTATTCAAGGAAGAAACAAAAATTCATAGAAATGAAGAAAAACACGTTTAACACTGATAGGAGGTGTTATGGTAAAATGTGGTGAATATTTCAATTTTAAAAATATATATTACAATAAAAATATCTCACTCAAAGTACTCTCCCTCTTTTTGAACTCATTTTTCCATTGTTACAATCACCTTATAAAGAAGGTCAAGTTCTTACTTGTAAGTATCTTTGGTTGAATTTGCACTTGGCAACAGCATTCACTGTGTTTCATCAAATCTCACAAAGGCTCTCAGGAAAAGGACTTCCAGAACTGCTTCAGAAAGTGGCAAGAATGATTGAAGAAAGTGTGTTTGAATCATGGCAGAGTATTTTGAGAGAGCCTAACAGCAATGTATCTTTTATGGTGGTAATTATTTTTTAATGTGTAAGTATTCACCATGGTTCCCAATTACATCTGACATACTGGTATAAACATTCAACACACAGAGGACAGAGTGAGAAACCAAGAAAACCAGTAGCAATTGAGTTGAGGGAGACAGTCCAAGATAAGTCATAGGGGAAATAAAATAGTCAATAGAATAGTACAAATGAAGGACACAGCCACTTTTTCCTTTATATATATATTTTAAATAGCTTGGATACCTAAATCATAAGTGAAATAAAGTTCAGGTCCTCTGTGATTTGGGAGGACTGATCATCTTCTGCAAGCATTCTAGATTAGTAACTGCTTCAATTTTTAGGAGATAATGTGGCTCAGGAACCAATAGTTTTTAAATACTTACAGCAATTAAAGATTTTGATATGTAGTGACATGTTTGCCAGAATCCTCAAAAATATCTGAGTTCTATTAATTTGAAAAATGACTTAGTGATATCAATGTGACACAATTCTTTTTCAAAAGTCATATTTATGCTTCTATGATTTTCAAAGATTTGCATTTGACCTTCGCAGGCAGAGATCTCAATAACTCAGCTTGATAACACCTGTGATATGTAATTTGAAAGGAAAAGCCTGCAATTTTTTATGGTTCATCAGATCCATTCTGCATGGTCAATTAGTGTATATCAATAATTACTGCACATTTAAAAGAGAAGAATTATGTGGGATTTATAAATTATGACTTAATTAGTCATCAATAAAGAGCAATGATAACAGAGAAGGTGAGTGTGAAGCATGATGAATTTGATAAGCTCTTGGTCTTACGCACCATTAACCAACCTTAACAGTCCTGTCAAGGTAATGCTATCTGTACTTTCTGAGTCTGCCTTCTCATCATTTGTGGCAATTATGTTCTCCAAAAATGACATTACAAAGTCATATAATTCTAGGCTTCTGTTTTATAGTCTTAAATATAATAAAAAGATAATAAAAGAGATAGTTCATTAAGATGATCTATCCTATAATAAATATAACTAGCAATTACTAATTTTATTCTACAGCACCATCTAGTGAGAATTTAGGGAAACGTTTAATGAGTTGAATGCAAGACAAAACATCACTGCACATTTTAGAGAGCAATTCATTGAATTATTTCACATTTAAATTTCTTCCAGGAATTTCCCAAATAATAAATAATTATATAAGTGTGCATTCCTGTGTATACAAAGAGATTTAGGTGAGTAGATAAATATCTGTATAAATATAGATATTTCACAGTTTAGAAACATCGTTTTATGTTTATATGTAAGTATAAAATCAGTAAAATGTTCTCTTTTCATGAAATAAACAAGGATTTGTTGTTTATGAATGCTTTATTTGAAAATGTAACCTGTAAACAGTCAATATCAATTTATGAAGGTAAAGTGATAAGTGTAAGGATAAAGGTACAGGAGCATGATCTATGTAATCCACAAATGTGCTTCAAAGAATTTTCTGTATAAAAATTTTTCTAATAAGTGTTTATAACAATGTATGGATTTTCATGCAGTAAAAACTGATCAATTATGAAAATTTCTACAAAATGTTTAATATTTTAGTCAACAAAATATACCTTTTATAAAATATTAAATATGCAAATATATTAAAATAAAATATATAGAATTGTTAGAGTGTACCTCATTTCTTATATTGATTTCTTTCAGTTAGTTTCTTTTTATGTTAGTTTCTTTCTCACATGGAGTTCATCCATGTGTAGTCTATATATTGCAGAAATTAATTAATTTATCTATTTATTTTTTTATTTCGAGACAGAGTCTCGCTATGCAATTCAGCATACCTTTGAACTCACTATATAGCCCAGGCTGACCTGGAACTCACGGCAATCTTCCCTCAGCCACCCGAGTGCTAGGATGACAGGTGTGCATCACCAAGCCCTGCCACAAATGCTCTTATAATGGTTTAGAACATTTTCAGTGATGAAAATGTATCACCTTTTTTGAATAATGTCTTTAAAACAACAATAACAGAAAGTTTAATTTTTACCCCAGACAATAGAAGAGCTATAGGAGCTGAATAAGACATTAAAATAAATCCTTATAAAATAAAATTGTACATTTGTTTCACATTTGATAAATGGACTCCAAATGCAGTTCCAAAAAGTATTCAAATAAAATTTTGTAACAATTTCAGTTAATGCTTTTTTATTTATTACTTTTTAAAAGTTATTGATCATCTGTCATGAACTACTTGATTACTGAATAAGAACAGAAGTACTGCAATAATGAGAATAGGCTGAGCTACTTTCCAACCAAGAAAGCATCAATGACCAGAACCCCAGTTGCTATGCTCTAAAATTTATTTCCAGCTGTGCTCCAAAGCCATTCTTCTACAACTGTCTCCCAGCCAATGATGGAGTGTGGTATTGATACAAAGAACAAACATGTTTTTCAGAAACAATACGTCTCCTCTGATACTCATGTTTGACTCTAGAATTCATCCACAGCCTTGATGAAATTTTCTCAGATTACTTTAATTTTTTAGAAAGCCTCCATTGACCTTCTTTTGCTATCATCATCAAGAGGGTCAGACCCATGTTACAATCTGTTGGTCTTTTCCTGTTCTTTCAATTCTCAGGTCTTTCCTGTTTCTCCAGGGACTCCAAAGTAGGTTCCTGAAAAGACAAGAAGTCTTTCTTCAAAAATCAATAGTTTCTTTTGCACACATTCATATGATTATTTTACACAAAAAATTTCAATTAGGACTACACATAGAAGCTTGAACAATGCTTGATTCATGGTCTTGGAATTCCATACAGGGTGCAGGAAAAATGGAAAAGCAGGAAACTCAGAAAATGTACCATTTAACTAAATGTCATGGTTGCCAATAGATGACTTCAAAATCTATGTGTCATGGGATCGTTAAGCAACAGGAGGAATTACCAGATTTTTGAGGGTAATGGATGTTTTCTGTGGAGGCAAGCCTGGTTGGTCTTACGCAGTGGAGTGGGTATGACTATGTATGGAATCCAGGTGGTCCATTGGAGTACCCTTCCCCACTAGTACTCCTTAGTCACATTTACCTGTGAAGAGACACATGTTAAATCCCTGTGCAAGACACCTCTCAGGAATGAAGGTGAAGCTCACTCTACCAAGCAAGTCATTTCTGATAAAATAACTGAGATGGGGAGGATTTTAAAAGGGACAGTGGTAGAAGGATTGTCTATGTTTCAGTGATACAGTATATTCTCAATCAATTATGTCAATGACAATTGCAGTCATATTACATATACATTTTTACATGTTTTTCTTGAGGAAATGTGCTTCAGAGAAACATGCAGGTGTTGTTTTCTCGTGTTATGTCAAGATCCTGATCTGTACAGCAAAAACGGATTAACTCTGTTGACACAGGAAAGGGGACATCATTGACCAGGAGCCCTTGCTGCTGTACTCTGAAATCAATCCCCCACAGCTGCACTGTAAGCCAAAATTTTCACTGACCACACATAGTCAATGACTTAGAGCGGCAAGAACTCCCAACTGGCCTGTTATTGAAAAACAGAGAACTCCTCTGACAGGCATTTTTTTGTTAAGAACTTGCAAATTTCTCTGCCAAAGTTTGTTAGACTGAGACTCAGTTTAGGGCTCTCACATACATCCCTCTCCTCTCTCAGTTTTACCTAGTGTTGAACTTGCATGGCAGCATGGTCGATCTGCCAGGTTACCACCTTCTTATCCACTTCCTCATGCTAGGTCTCTTAGGTCTTTCTCGTAATAAATAGTTGAATACTAAGCACTGGTAACTTGAAATTAAATAGCTCAGAAAGTTTAGCTGTGCAGCCATATAAGAGTTAATAAATATATTTAGTAGATGTCTTTCACTGATCCACAATCAACAACTTATTATGAAAAGTTGAGTTAGCATTATTATAGCATTCAGAAAGACTAAAAGTTATAAAAGTGTGCCCTAAGAGACAATAAATAAACATGTTGAAAACAAAAAACTCGAACAAACACTTGTGCATGTTTTCTATAAGGTTTAGACCAAGAATGAAAAGTTGGTTTCTCAAATCCCAACCAAAGGAAGCATTAGAGTTCTGAATAGGAGACTGCTCAGAAAAAATTTGTAGTCATGAAATAAAATGGCATAATGCCAGATTGAGTCCTTATAAATGATAGGGAACAATAAACCAAATATCAAATTTAAATTATCACCTCAAGGTTTGTTTCTTAAAAACACAACCCATACTCACATGTCTGCACACTAATAATGTTTAAATTGAGTCCTGAAAAGTGTTGACTAGTAATTTTAGTGGTGCTATTCAACTGTTATTTCAAATATAGGAGCTATAATTTATATGAACCTTGTTTTTGGTATGGTACATTTTTATGAATATTTAAACAAGATATAAAAGTTATTACTTAGTGTTCTTGGTAGAACTTAACACAATTAATTAAAATGCATATAATTTAAGAAGTGTAGATCCACCAGGTATTAGAGGACCCCCTTACATGTAGTGCAGCCTGGACTTCATGGGTACTCACTGGAAAATAAGGAATGGTCTTGAAAGAGAAGGAAGGGAAGAATGAGTGTTTTCTTAAAAATTGAAGCTTAGTGCTTTATTATATACTGAAACTTCATAATCAATATAACTTGTTTCCACTTAAAAGAGTGCTCTGTGTTTCTATTTTCCATAGTTAGAAACATGAAAGGTTCAAGTATAAATCTCAATCTCAGGAAGTAAATTAGAAAGAAATATATCAAATGATCCAGAGCAAAGAATGATTTAGATGACAAACAACTTTCAGGAAATACTTAGGAATACTTAGGAAATACTTATGCAATTTATTTGCCAATCATGAAATACATTCCCCCTGGGTGATGACAGTTAAATTTTTGGGGTATAATAAAATAATAATAAACAATCTCGCCATACTAAGTGATGTGTTGAAAATCATATACCCCAGTAATCTCTATTTACAAGTTGACATATTTATCTTCTTCATTTGGTTTATGTCCAGATGACTGATTGATTTTTACTGATCTTTGCAAAACAAGCAAAATCTTTAATATAGAACACCTCAGAAATCCAGTTGCAGATTTAGAAATTGTGCTTTCTACATCCTGGGCCCCATGCCTTCCAGTTTACTCTCTAGAGAAAGTGCCAAGAATCACCACAAAAATCCAGTAAGCTGTATAGCAAATACTTGAAGATTATGAATGTGTATTTTGTTCTGTTCTCATTGGCTATTTAAAGAAGGGAATGGTGGTGTTCCTTGCTTTAAAATGCCTTTTCATTAGCCAACCACCACACCCCGCAAAACACATCAAGATCTGCTTCTCCAGAAAGGTCAAGTATGTGGACTTTTAATGCAACACAAAAGAAGAAAACCGGCAAACATACTGCCAGAATTCTAAATTATGAGGCTTTTTATTCAGCAAAGGTATACAGAAAGCTACCTTGAACTTGAACCCTTTATTTCTTTATTTTGATAATTTATAGTAAAGCTGGTGAATTCTATAGTAAAAAACAATAAGCAGTATTCACTACCAACAAATCTTGTACTTTGGTATCACCCTAACCAAATTCTAAGCCTTTTGAAAGTAAGTAAAATCAGTTTGCCCACACATGGGCTAGGGTAGCATATTTCCTGGTGCAGGGCAGCAGGAATTACTGTCACCATTATAATTCTTCAATGTATCATGACTGCTATCTACACTTTATCCTTGTTTATGAAAATCACCCCAAGAGGCCTCAGAATTGTTTTTAATGATTTCTTACTTCCACTTATAGTCCAAAATTATCTGTATTTTTAATATTATTTCTGCATCGAATTTATTTCTTGTTCTCTTATGTTTCCTAAATTTGAAAATATTGCTAATACATAATTTAGAACTCACTATCCATCTTCAGAAAAGTCTATAATTATTAACCTCTCTATCAAATAGACCTGGATCTCAACCAAGGATATTGTCACTTCAAAACTTTCACTATATCTCAGAAATCTTTTCTTCCTAACCTTGCTACAAATGAATGTTACAAAAATCTTTTTTTTAGCCTCATTTCTAATTTTAAAGCCAATTACATTATTCCTCCACAAATACCCTCAAATTATATATTATTAAGTATATAATATATATTTAAATATATTTTAAATATAGAATATATATTTATATATTATTAAAATATTTTCATGACCTAAAATTATGTATTATTAAAATATTTCCATGGTCGCTATCATCTATTAACATGAATTTTATATCTACATCATGAAGTTTAGTCTTGACTACCAATGTGACTATATTGAGAAGTGCCTAAGGTATTATTAGTAAAACACATTTGGTCCCTCATGTGCTGAGACTCAACTTTGAGGACTTGGCAGCTAACTACTGGAGCCATTAGCTCTCCAGTCTATAGACAGCCATTGTGGACGGTCCTGTAAGCCTCATCTAATAAATCACCTTAGCTAATCTTAAATATGTACAGTACACATTATGCATATACACATACATATATACACATATACATATATATTTACATATAGTCTGGTTTATTCCTTTTTTTGGTAGTGGGGATCAAACTCAGGACCTTGCACTTGCAAGACTGGAGAGGTGCCACTGAGCTAAATCCCTGGCTGGTTTATTCCCTTTAATATAATGTCCTTCAAGTTTATCAATATTGTTTTAAATGGCAAGATTTCCTTATTAGAGCTGAATGATATCGCACACACATGCACGTTGCTATTTATTTATATAGTTATCTTTCAATGGACATTTAAGTTTTTTCTATGTCTTAGCTGGAGTGAACAGAGGAATGGGAATATCTCTTCAGAAACTAATTTCAATTTCTTTGAATATTTAAGTAGAACTGGGATTACTGGATCATAAAGTAGTTTCATCTTTAACTTTTTGTGTAATCTCTATACTGTTTTCCTTAATGGCTAAAATATTTACAGAGCCAAAAGTACTGCACAAGTGTTCTTCTCCATATCTTCACTAACTCATGCTATCATTTAGAAATAACCATTCTACAAATGCTAGGTGATATCACATTTTGCTTTACAGATTCTTAATGAATTTCAAACTTTCAAGGTTCTTCCTGTATGGTGACTATATTTTTCTTTTTTATTACATTTAATTTTAGTACATATTTTCAATGAATAATACATGGATTCTTCATAACAAATTGGTACAAATACATTTTCTAAGTTATATGTTGCTCTTTACCATCAAAAATGTAAATCCAGTGTCTTGCTATTCATTCTTCAAGAAGTTGGCTCAGAGTCAAGAATTTTAGTTTCAAGTAGTTTATTTAGAAAGTAAAATGATAAAGAAAGTTGGGTATTAAAGAATGAAAATTATCAACAAAGAATGTGGTATTAGCCAACTACTCTAAAGTGATGCTGGGGCTTTATCCATTAGGGAAACATGCACACAGTGAAAATGCATACTACCATTTTACTTGTGACAGGAAAAGTACTTTTTTAATACTCCAACTTCAGAGGGTCATTAATTGAAGGCTGCTCCTAAATGTTATCATTTTTTGACATGTCCCTCCTGCTGCCAAAAAATTGTAGAAAATTAGCCTTTCCAAAACTCAAGGAAAAATGGCCCTCTGTCTCAGTAATGCAGGTACTGACTTTTAGAAATCAGACTATGTAAAAGGTCCAAGAAAGGTATTGCCAGATTGTGATGTCTTGTGGGTTTCTTTTGGGTTTAAAATAGTTTCCTTTTTCTAGGCTTCTTTTGGAATAGACGCTACCAACTACATCACTGATGCCACAGACTCAGAGTATTGATGCTCCATCTTAATCTACTACAACTGCAGAAACAGAAACGGAATGTAGTTGCTGCTGCCTGTGTTAGTTACTTTCATGTTGTTGGGTTCACCTCGCAAATTACATTTAGCTAAAAACTCATCAGTGGGCTAATTAACTGATCAATATCACACCCCCATGATCAATCACCTCCCCAAAGCCCCACTTATGAGCACATAAGGCTTTGGGGAGACATGTAGATATAAACCACAACACCGCCACAATGTAATCTTTAATTCCTTGCATCACGAAAGTGTAATTAGTGTATATAATGTACATCAGTGGATGGATAAAGCTTAGATCATGGACTAAGATAAAGCTTAGATCATGGACTGAATATAGAATGGAGGGTTGATGGAAAAGTATCAGTAATATTCACAGTTTTTCAATAAGAAGTAGACTCATAACTCATTTTTAGAATATAGAGAACAGACTCAATTGAAGACAAACTTTGCTGAATGAAAATTCATATGCATCATCTTATATGTCATTTTTATATCTTCCATTTATGATAACTTTCACAGAAGCAATTAAATTTTTAATAGAAAAAAGCCTAAGTTAGTTGGGATAGTCTTCAGCTTAATTTATAGTGAAGAACAAACAAAGTGTGACTCAGGATATTCATTCTCTAAATATAGCTCCATTTCTTGTTTGGCCAGTACAGTGGATTATCTTATTGGCACCAACCTTCACTTTCCCATAGATTATGCCTCTTGAAAATTTCTTCAAGTGTGAACAGTATGTACTTTCCTACCTCTTGACACTGAGTTCAGCCATACAACTTGTTTCTACCAACAGAGTGACCAAAAAACAGGGATGGGGTGATTTTGAACATATTCTTCTGGGGTCTTGCTATTTCTATCTGCATATGGCTCCTTCTGCCACTGCTATAAGGAAAATATGCATTGGTTAGTTCAGGGATCTAGGGTATTCTACTCATGAGAAGTTCCTGCAGAATATCCATGCTTAGCTGAACTCAGGCCACTTAGGCAAATGATAGCCAGATAGGAACATGTGAACACAACAGAGATAAATGTGCAGGCAGAACTTAGGTCACGAATCCAGGCAGTTGACTTCAAGAACTAGCTTTATATTTACTGTATATTGCTGAGAATTTTGAGACTGGTTTCTACAGATACATTTTCTTCAACAGTTAATATATCAGGCTATAGAAAAGGAGTATGAAACCTGTGATTTTGCTTGGGAGTACAACTGCACATATTCCCTTTATTCCTGTGTAAGACTTTTTTTAGCTAACCAGGTGCATATCTCCAATGATTAAATAGACTTCAGTAAGAAGAAATGAATTTTACTTAGCATGAAAATTTTAAATTATTTTCTTTTATTCCATAGTTGTATGAGAAGTTATTGTGGTATAAAAGTGATTTTTTTTTAAAAAGCATACATTCCTGAGCTTCAGAATATATAGGCATAAAATAATCAATGGTATTTCTGTAGTTAAAATAATATTCTGTATTATTGTACATTGAAAATAGGCACAATACTGACAACAAAGTAGATTGTATGTGAAGATACTTGGAAACAAAAGAAAAAGAAAAAGAAAAAGAAGGAAAAATGGTACAAATTTAAAAGGAAAAGAACACTTGGAGCTAGGATGCTAAAAAAAAGGAAAGCTGAAAGGAGAAATAAAAACTGCAAGAAAGTGGAAGGAGTAAAGTCGTCAAAAGGACAGAAGGAAGGAGAATTTTTAGTCCATTCCTCAGCATTTAGCTATTTTCACTCCATAACTTTTTTGCAAGAACTAAGCCCTCTTGCAACCACTTAGACTTTTATGTTCCTTCCTCTGCTTTATTGTCCTTTACATTCATCTTGATACCAGTAGGATTTTGCAGTCTGTTTCGAAGTGCGCAGTACTTTTCCCAAATAGTGTTAGCTTGCAACTGTTACATCACAGTCATGCTAATTTATGGGGATATTGTTTCAACATAATGTTCAATTTTGGCTGGTAAATTTTTAAGTAAAATTCCTAGTTTTATTCTTACTAGTTCTTTTCTAGTGGGTAGTAACATTTATCTATTTTTTAAACTTATCATTATTCTCAAATGATCATAGTGACTCAAAGATGTCTTACCACTGAAACTCTGAACACCTCTTGTTCCACTGTATAAACTCAGTGTCTCTTAGGGTGTCAAATGCTGACTTTTTTCCCCTCTAAATGCTTTAAAATGTAAATTGCAAATAATTTGTCTAGTTACTTTTGAGTTTTTCCTTATGTTTTTAATTGGATCACTTCCTTACCCTGACATAGATATTTTAAATTTTAATGTGTTTACTACTGTGCCCCAAGCTCGTATTCATCTTATCTTTTTTTCTGCTTTACTTATTTTTTCTCAGATTTACTTTTTATTTTAACAGATGAAATGAGAACCAAAAGTTACCTCATTCTTCGCTTACAAAAATATTAACATATCTCTCAACCACGTGTGAAGGCCAGGCCTGTTTTCTCATACTTTCTCGTACTCTGTGTAACAGTGGTTCCTGGGTTCCTGGTCACCTCAGTCTCCTCCCTATCTGTGAGAAGTTGCTCCATCAATTACATAAATCCTTGAGGAGATCCTTTAGCCATTATTCTTTATTTTCATTTTGATCTCAACTTTTGGGATTTAAACTTGTCCATCTTAAAACATAAAACAAAAGACTTTACTTCCAAGTCTTTGTAAATAGAGACAGGTGGAGGGGTTGAAGGGAGGCCAGAGGAATGGGGAAAAAATAAGAATCAAGGTATATTTTGTAAAGGTACAAATCTCTAATGATGAATGTCATTATATTGTATATCTAGAATGTACCACTAAAATTAATTTTTTAAAAACATGAAACAAAAGTTTTGCACATTGTTTCTGTCCTATACTTTCAATATTTTCAAGACCAGATTTCTTGATAGAGTACACTAAGCATATTATTTTTACTTCTAAAACATTTGTACAACTCTGTTTCCCCTGTCGTGAGCTTCACCCTCCTCCTTCTTCCGGTAGCCCGCCATTCAAACTCTTATCCAAACTCTATTCATGATAACCAAGTGGCAGCATCATGGGATACTCAACATCAAAATATCCAAAATTAATTTGTTAATCAGTCCTCCTCACCCCTGAAATTACTCACATCATCTCTTTCAGTTTTTTATACCCATAAGCCTGAGCTCATAACCTCACGCCCTCCCCCCACACACAGGGACAAACATACACGTACATGTTGCTATACTGAAGTGTATATCCCCAAAATTCAGGTTTTGGGAGCAGCCTGTAAATGTATATGCTGATAGACTTTGGATGTAAAATCCTTAGAATCTAATTAGCATTGAATGAAGTCTCAATGACAAGGCCAACATGATGAAATTAGCTGTGTTTATTGGTTTGTTTGGGTGTTTGTTTAGAGATTGGCTGTCTCTAGTAGTCCAGGCTGGACTTGAATTCACTATGTACCCCAGTCTTGCCTCGAACTCTCAGCAATCCTCTTGCCTGGTTCTCCAGGGTGCTGGAATTACATGCCCGGCAATAAAATTAGTTGATTTATAAGAATGGGAGAGCCTGGAGCTGGCAAGCTTGCTCTATCTTTCGATGTGATGACTTTGCCATGTTATTACACAGCATGACATCACTTACCAGATGCTGAGCCTCAGTCCTGGACTCCCCAGCCTCGAGAACTCTAGGCAAAATAAACGTCTGTTGTTTATAATTAATGGAAACTGTGGTATTCTGTTATAGCAACATGAGTCATGGTCAGGTACACAAACACACACAAATACACACATATGTCCTGTTCTATATTTATTAGTTTGGTAAATAGCATTAGAATTTCACAAGTTACATAGCTTATTAATTCAGAACTGATGTCAGAGTCCTCTCTCTTCTTTCTGGAAAACTTTGTAATTCTTTCACCTTTTTCTTTCTTTTTCTTTTTTTAGGTACTGGGGATAGAACAACTCAGGACCTTGTGCTTTCAAGGCAGGCACTATGACACTGAGCTAAATCCCCGGCCCTCTTTCACCTTTTTCTTGTTAGTGCTGTTTCCACAATTTCCTACTGTGGGTTTAGAAACATCTTCCTCTTGTGTTTAGTTTATTCACCTATCTCTTTGCTTTGTACTTCACTGTGCTCAGCTTCAATCACATAAAGCAAACCTCTGTTCAAAAAATACAAACTCTTTAGGAAATTCTCCACACATAAATTTTACAATGGCTATAAAGTTCAAATACGGTATGAGTTAGAAGCTGTTCAGAATATTTCTCAAAAGCCTGGGAGAATGTATAGTTGCATACAGTTCTACAATTTTTTGTGCTCTCACGATACCCTGAAATTCTCCAACACATTCAAGTTGTAAAATTTATTTTATATTTGTTTGCTGTTTATTTCATGTTAAAGCTTATATCAAGCTGCTCCTCCCCAAGCCTCATCGGTCATAGGTGGAGTTTTGGAGAGGTGATTGAATTATAGGAGAGATAATCATCAGGAGTAGTCCACTGATGAGTTTATAGCTTGGTGTGATTTGGGAGAAGGAGCCTGGTGGAAGCAAGTGGGTCACTGCGGCCGTGACCTGGAAAGGTCCATTTCCCTCCTTCCTCCCTCAATCTCTTTCTGCTTCCCCCTCCACACCATGAGCTAGTTCTGCTTCATGATGCCTCTCTGCCATGGTGCCCTGCCTTGGGGCCAGCTGACTATGAACTGAGGCCTCTACTAACTGCAAGCCAATGAACGCTTCCTCCTTACATTGTGAGTGTCCAGTACTGTGTCCAATGATAAGGGAAGTAAGTAGGACATGTCATCTGAAATACCTTCCCTCTATACTTGAGACCAATTTCTATTTTAATCATTATTTGGTATTAAGCACCTAAAATTATCTTAATTAATTGAACACAGATTTTTAAATGTATTCATTTCAGGAGCAATAATGAAGTTCTTAATGAATTTAAAAAGAAAATAGTAGGTCACAATTTGGACAATGGATTTCTTTTGTTACTGAGGTATATTAACATGGGAATATTGCATCTGGGAGATGTCTTATGAGGCAATAAGTTTGTTCTGGTGATATGGTGGGCCACACCAGGGAAGTGACAGGGGAATAGAAAGGACTAGACAGATCCCATAAATATTTAAGTGGCAAAATTGGCAAGGCAGAGGAGAAGTGGATACATGGAACGAGGAAATAGCAAATGGCCAGGTGGAAAAGAATTGAGTTTACTGGATTGACACAATCAGTTTGACAGTGATACAATTAAATTAGAGAAAAGAATAGAAAAGCTATTTTGGATAGGGAAGATTTTTTTTTTCTGTTTTGTGATTTACTAGACATTCTGAAAAGAATTCTAATGCTATATTTTATTAATTAAACATCCAAGGTAAATTTTGGATTCACAGTAAATTGTGGAATTATAGTAAATAATGTCTATGTCATTAATTTAGCAAATAGATTTCTAAAGATTATTTTAGTAATATCTTAAGAAAAACTTCATTCAGCACCCCAAAGAGAATTCTGGATGCTGTAATTTGAAGTATAACTAATTTCAATCTTTAATTTGACTTTTACTATACTTAGATATATTTACTGTCATAAAAGGGAGTGTTTTCTTCCTATGATTAACACTGTTTTTATGAAGGAAGGTGTTTTGCTTCCCTAAAATTGTTTACAAATATTTTGTATTTTTGTACTTGTATCATTTTTGCCAATTAGAATTGCAAAATTAACTTCCAATAGTAAGACTGTGCTGCCACCTGCTGGCAAATAAAGAGAAATGATCTGTTTTTAATAATAGAATGGCAGTGCTTTCTATACTCTCTTCAATAAAGGTAAAAAAATTTAAAATAATCAGGTGATGCTCAGGATAATTTTCTAGTAAAAGAGTACCAAAATGATCAAAGCTATAATTCAGTGTATATCCATGTTTCCTTTAGCTGTACCTAAACATATTTTATGATCTTTTACCACTGTCCTAACTTCTTTAGTATTATTTGTAGAATTGTGTACTTTAAGGAGATTTGAATGTTTTTCATAATAACTAAAAAAGGTGTCCAGAGAGAATTTACATTCAGTAAATCAAGAAGCAATTTCAAGTACATTGAGTAATGAGAGTAGGAAGGAGAAGTAAAGTAATACAAGATGCAGAAGTGGGATTAAAATTCATATGGAGTGTGTTGATTCAGTACTAGATATATGGTTCATTTGAACCTGATTCACAACTATAAGGCTTAGTAAATATGAATTTGGGATAATCCGCAAAGTATTCTCTTTCATAGCGTTTCACTACTTAACACTGGAGTGGTATAATGTATAACATACTATCTTTGAAAATATTAAAATAGGTAATACTTGCAGAGTAATTGCACCATTCATGCATGAGTCATTAAAATCCTCAAAACATAATAATTAGCAATAAGATTTGGAATAGTAACAACATTCTCACAGGTTTTAAAATTCATGAAATGTAAAATGAACTTCTTACTTTGGAGACTATGTTAGTACATATTTATATCTGAAGTAAAAAAACTCATATTATTCTCACTAGTATACTTACTGATTAAAAATACTTCTAAGAATAAGGTGTAATGAGTATATTCAAACTTAGTTTAAATAGATCTTGCTTATAATGCCTAGTAAATAAAAGCATGTAACTTTACATGTCTGTGTATATTCGCTCAATTAGTTTTGTGTTTTAATACTTGTCCAAATTCCATTTCACTTGAACATTTTAAAATGGTGACCTGTGACAACATTTACAACCCATTCTAGTGTCCCACAAAGTTTACTTCTGTAGAAGTATCTACAGAATCTTTGACATTTGTCTTTTGCTACCTAAGGTAGCACTTAATCCAGCACAAATTCATTACCTTACTTGTATAGGAGAGAGGTTTACTGCAAATAACAGTGGTGTTTGAAAGAGTTTATTTCTGGATACTTTAGGGTACAAGCCATTTGTTCAACTTCCCTAGATTAAATATTCTTCTTGTGTTCATTTTTCTTCTCTTCATCTTGAAAGCCAACAACTCACCTCTCTGACCACTCTTGAGAACTCACAGTTCCCTGTCTTTCATTTCTACAGTTATTTCCACTTCTAGGACCCTTGTGTTTGCAATAATCCTAAATTAAGGTCTAAATGACATCTAAAAAGCCCTGCTTCCCATGTAAGTTTACATATTCACAAGTTTTGGGAAACAGAGCATAGGTATATTGGGACAGATATTAATCTAAATACTCTATATAATATTATACATTATATATTTGTTATGTATATCACATGATAGTTTGGCAATCTAGAAATAATGAAATATTTCCAGTTCTGAAATATTAAGGTCCATTATTTTTATAGATATTTCATTATTGCTTTAATTGTTACATCTCAAGTTAATATTTAGTAGGAAATGTATCTAGGAATTTATTTACAATTTCTGGACAAAAATCAAGCTGAGAAAGCACTAAACAGAAACACCAGGTTATTGAAACTTAGTTTATAGAAATGACAGCTTAAGATTGAAACGCAGATTAGGTGCAATTATAGAGTGAAATAAAATCTATATTTTTGATGTATGAGGGGTGTATGACAGGCAAGGTGTACGCATAAACAAATGTACATATACCAAAGTCAAGTGTACCTAAATTTTATCTGGAAAGTTATACTACTCTACTACAGTCTCTTGAACACCATATTACCTTGGGAAATTCTCTATTTTCATATTAAATGTTATATTTATTGTGATTAAACAAGAGAAAACTACATAAAATGTAGAAAGATCAAAATGCAAATTCAGTCTGATGGTGATGTTACGTCAATTAGTATTTATCAAACACTTGCTTGACGGTGTAAAGTAGTGCTTAGTAGCTTTTACTCAGATACAATAATGAAAGGAAACACTTTGTTTGCTGACATCAGCAACTCTTGGTCCCCTGACCAGTGCTCTCTAAGACTACTTCGAACACTTGCAGTACAGTCACGAGAAAGTACCCATAAACGTTGAGTTCAGATCCCTGTGGAGGCAGGGTTCCTGAGAAGATTCAGCTGGAGAAGCAGCATCATGCCACATGAGATTATGCAGTACCCTATATGACATAGATCACAGAATAGGAAGAGGAGGCCTGGGATGAATTGTGAATTATCCTTAAAAACACCAGGGTCTTTAAAAGATTGAGAATTCTGCATGTAATGAGGAACTTTAGCGATCGCATTTTGTGTTTATCTCTATATTTCACTCATCCTCCATATTTTCAAAGGACTAAAAATTTGAGTGTGATTGAATCAGTTAAGTTGTTTTGGTGTTATTTTGAAATACAGAAAAGGGCATAAAAATTTTTCAAAAGAGAAGAAATCTTCCGAGGATATTTTGAAGATTAAAGGACCCTATTTTAGCCCTCTCACTTCCTTCCCCTTTGCCCCTTTTCTTCCTATTTCACATGACCTATTATACATTTAGTCCTTATTTACACTTTCAGTTTCTCACA
>NW_004624975.1:217684-269295 GCF_000247695.1 Heterocephalus glaber | reverse complement strand
TGATTAATGAAGTAAAATAAAATACATAAAATGGAAATTAAATAGTAAAATTCTCTTTATTTGTAGAAGGCACAGGGCTTTTGTTTTGTTTTTTTATTTTTTGGTTTTTGGTGAAAAATCCAAAAGAAATTCATCAAAAATGAAGACAATAAACTACTTATTAGAAACTGAAATTACAGAGAGTTGTCATTTAGCTTACTATACCATATATGACACATAATATTTTTCTATTATTTAATTCTTGCATTTATATGCTACATTTGTTATCATCACAGAACAATGTAATACAGTATTATTAACTAAAGTATACATTTTTCATTAATACTCATTCTTTGTCCTATGCAATTTTAAGGTTTTTGATGGATGTAAGATGTTATCTATACAGCATTAAAATATGCAGAATTGTTTCATTGCTTTAAAATTGCTATTCATCCCTCTCTTCCTCTCCCGACACTCTTAAAATCAATGATTTTTTACTTTCCTTAGTTTTGGATTTTCTAGAATATCATGCACATTCATGCATCATTTAACAGTCTGGATATGTTATGAGAAATGCATCAATAGGTGATTTTTTCCTTATGCAAAAATCAAAGGATCCGTTGTACATATATTATAATTGCCCTAGGAAATGAATACACCTGCCAAGTTTTCTATTTATTAATGTTAGCATGGGATAGCCTTCTTCATCTCTTTATTTTTAATCTTTATACTAAATTAAAACTGAGTCTCTCTTGGGGAAAAAAATTGCAGGTGGATCTCTACATTTTATCCACTCTGGCTGTTTTTATCTCTTTATTTTGTTTTGTTTTGTTTTTGTTATTTTTTGTTTCTATCTCTTAAGTAATTTGTTCTCACCATTCAAGCTTAAGATGATAATTGACATAGATGTATTAATATCTAAAATTTTGTAACTGTGTTCTATGCATTGTCCTTGTTCTTTGCTTCAATGCCACCCTCTTTCTTCAACCTTCTCTAACATTTATTGATCATCTTTAATGATTGCATTTTGTCTCTTCTATTAGAAAACTAATTATACTTATTTTTTTAATTGTTAGTCTTTTCCCTAAGACTTTTTGTATAATTCCTTTTTGTATAATATGAGCCTTCCTATGATATTTTTTGTAAGCTATTCAAATGCTCCCCAAAGGCACATTTATTCAAGAGTTATCCTCCAGAGAGAGAGACCTTTGGATATTGATGGAAACTTTAAGAGGTGGAAAATAGTAGGAGACCTAGGTGACTGAGTGACTGTCCAGAGGAATCGAAGGATTCTTTCTGCTTTCTGACTTGTGATGTGTTTGCTCTGAAACACATCGCTGTAATTCCCATCCCACACCCTACCAGAGGCCCAAATCAATGAACCTGCTCATTTTTCACTTGAACATCCAAAATTATAGCTAACAAAAACTTTTTCATAAGTAAACTGCTTTTGGTATTTCCTTGGAGAAATGTAATGGTTTACAGAAAATATGTATGAATGAAGTGTTATTTCTATAAATGAATCCAAAAGTGTGGAGGATCTTTGGAAGTGGTATATGGGAAGAGGTTGCAAAGTTTAGGGGAACAGCTACAGAAAGTCTACATGCTGTAAACACAGCATTACGAGAGATTTTAATGATCAGAAGACAAGTTAATATAAATGGATGGTTAAAAGTCATTGGGATTAGGTTTTGGAAGGCACCAAGGATTGTATTATGTAGAGGCTACCATTGTTAAGCCCTGATAAAGAATTGAAATAACTCTTATTCGTGATATGAGGTTTGTGAGGGACTGATGCCATTAGAAATGGAGGAGCTGAGTGAGCTTCTCCCTTTGCTTCATTCAGTTGTGGCACATCACAGCTCTGGTGATTATCCAGGTTTAAGCTTAGGAGGTCATGATACCCAAGGCAGCAGATCATTAGTTCCAACACCAGTGAGAGATCAAATGGGAATCATATGGAATCAGAAGGGTCTGACCCTTTAAATACTGGAAACCTAAGTTTGTTAGTTTTCATGGAGAATTCCTTTTTCTCCTCCTCTCAGGGCCCAGCACAGCCCCGAGCCCACATATCAGACCCAGAGCATGACCACTTACATACTGTCAATACCATCACAACTTCTTCACCAAGATCTTCTCCACCACCAACAGCAGGTTCATCTAAGACCATGAGTTTCTCTTCCTCTTCCCTTTTCTCTTTGGCCTTCTGCCTGTTCCTGCCGCTACCACCTGGTGATCTTCAATAAACATAGCTACTTACTGCTTACTATAAGGTGAAAGCTTGGCAATTCTTTCCTTGTCTTCACAAGAACGTGGACTATTTTGGCCCATTCATCTGTAACAAGAGCAAGTATAAAGGTAATCTACTAGTTTACTTGGTGGGGGAAGATATCAAGTCACCAAATCATTCAGTTTATGGCATGGGAATGATTCACTCTTTTTTATTCACATTTACACAGAACAAAAGGTAGAAAAGAGGAAATATTTGAAAGTGTTTCGGTATAACCAAGAAGAAAACAAAAATGTAAGAAGGCTGTAGTGAAGAAAAGTGCAATTGCTAAAGTAGTCAAGTACTTTACATCAAAAAATTGGAAAGACTTTTAGAGAGCATCTCGAAAGACTGCAAGGGTACCCTTGCCATCATAGTTCCATCTGAGGTATAGAAGTGTATATTTGTTTCAAAGATCTTTCAGGTCTTTGTTTCAAGAAAGAGCTCTGGGGTACCCTGTATGTTCAAGACCGCTCACAGAATGTGTCTAGCTGATCAAGGACATTGAGCCCACAGTTGTGCTTCAAGTAGGCCCAGGTATATCTCCTGCTCTCGCAGATCTTGGAATTCTCCATGTGATCCTAGTTTGCCAATGTGCAGAAAGAGTTATAGGATCATGTTGGCTTCCTTAGAGGTTTCAAAGTAAGGCTAGAAGGCCAGATAAAGGTGTGATTTGAGCTCCTGGTGAGGTGCTGCCTCATGGATCTGTGGGAGAGAAGTCAGAGACGAAGTGGAGACTCTAGGAATATTTAATTACCAGTAACATGCTGCATGAGACTCAGAAAGCTGCAGATGTCCACCTGTAGACTTCAAGAGTGTACTGGGAGCTCTCATCCATTTACTGTATTGGTTTATTTATTTTAATCTTCTTGCTGCCATAGTGTGCTCAGCAGTGTCTTAGACATGGAAATGTAGGATGACATGTTTACTCTGCTGGTATTGGTCTTCCTTTAGGCTGACTTTTCCCTTCTCTTTCACTGTTTTCCCCTTTGGGAATAGATAGTTTTACCGTGTGTCCATACCAACATTGTGTCTTGGAAGACTATAACTTACTTTGTTTTGTTTTGTTTCATTTTAGTGGAGTTGACGGTACAGTTTTCCTTGAAACTGGAAAGTTTCAACTGGACTGAAATAATATTGAAAAAATTAAGACTTTTGGGACTCTTGGGGGAGGAATAAACTCATTTTGCATGTGATATGGCATCAGCTTCTGGGCCAGGCTCAGAAAGCTATAGTTAGAGTATAATTTGAGTGTGTCTAAATATATAATCAAAGTTAAAGCCTTGATTTCTGGGGTGACACTACAGGGAGATGGTGGCTCCTTTAGGAGATAGGGCCTAGTGGGAAGTCCTCAGTTAGATAGGGCGTGCCTTCAAAGAAGGCTGTAGGAATCAGCTCTCATTCTGTACCTCTCAGCTTCCCCTTTCTCCTCCTCTTCCTCCACCCCCACATCCCTGCCCCTCTCTGCTCCTCCTTCTTTCTCTCCCTCTCCCACTCTTCCCTTCTCTCTCCCCTGCCTGGCCTGAGACGTGACCTCTTACTCTGACATATGTCTCACCATAAACTCAAACCAGTGGGGAAAACTAATCTGGAACTTGAAACTCCTAACTATGGGGTAAATAAACTTTTCCTCACTATAGGATATTTGCCTCGGGTATTTTCTGATAGTAAGGTGAATTTGACTGCTACTCCTGTCAAATAGTATTATATTGCTTCCCAAGTAGTGCATGTAATTTACAACCACATATTCTCAATCCCTTTCATTTGTTTCTTATAACATTGCTATAATTTATTTCATTTATCCACATTCTATGATAACCAACTGCAATTGTTCTTACTACGTTGAAAAAGTTATCTCAAGAAGAAGGAAAATTAAACATTTTATGTATTTTTATATATTTCTACTTTAACACTCTTCCTTGCTTTATGTAGAACCACATTCATAATGCATATCATTTTATTCTTTTTAAATTTTTTTTTACATTCCCTCAATATAAGTAACCTAGCTTTAAATTTCCTAGAATTTTATCAGAAAAATATTTCTCCTATACTTTTTAAGGACATTAATGCCAGGCACAGAATTTTAGGTTTGTTCTTGATTTTTTTATTTGTTGTGGTTGTTATTATTACTTGTTTATCTTTCAAAACATAAATTGCTTCACTGCGTTCTTTTCTTGCTTCACAAATGATCTTTTGCTTCACAAAGCAGTGACATTTATTAGCCCCTTTTATTTATTAGTGCCATTTATGAAAACATTGATTTGATAGCAAAGTATATGGATCAGTGTTTCTTATATGGGATTTAGCTTTGATGGCTATTGAAGCTGCATTCTATATCTAAAATTAGTACAATTTCAGAATATATTTATCATTTTAAATTTTTATTTATATATATATACATACACAGATACATGTAGTACAATGTGATATTTTAATATCTGTATACCTTGTGAAATTTTTAAATTAGGATAACTAGTAAGACCATTACCTAAAGTATTTATCATTTCTTCATTATCAGAAGATATAAATTTTTCTTTAATAGTTATTTTAAAATATACATTATTAATATAGTGAACCTGATATGCATTACAACAACAGAAATTATTCCTTTCTTCTAACTATAACTTTGTCCTCATTGACCAAAGTCTCCAATTTTTCTTTCCACTTCTACTTCCCACCTCTGGTAACTGCTGTTCTAGTCTAAAAAAAAATTATAGGCTTAATGCAGAATTGTCAAACCCAGGTTTAAGGGAAGACAATAAAACATTAAACAGTTAAGTGAAAATATCCCCAATTTAAAATTAAATAAAAATACTATTTACACTTAAGTTTTCCATGTAATTTACTTTTAAAGATTATAATTCTTTTCAATTATATTTCTGCTCAACTTATTAAATGAAAGCTATGCATTTTAATGGATAATCTGTATTCTATTAGAAATTGAAAGAAACAGCCTTGGTTTAATTTTTATGTATTGAAGCAAAATCTTTTCTAGAATTCAAAGCTTACTAATATAGAAAAATACATATTTCAAGAAATTAACTTTTTAAAAGATAAGCCATACAAGATATTTGATGTGGTTAATGTATAAAAATATAACTCTGATTTTAAAGTACTTAATATCATGACCTAGAACACCTCTGAGATAATATGTTATACATAATTTACAATTTATTCTATATAGAAATAAGTACAAAATAACAGATTCAGTATGGATCATTGATGTAATTAGAATGCTAATAGGAAATGTTTCAATCAACAGAAGGCATAAGTCCACATTAAATTTAAACTCAGGCATTGCAAACAAGGAGGCTTTTCAAATGTTTTATACAAAATAATTATTTAATATTCTTTAGATCTGCCCTAGTTAAATTATATACTATGTAAATAGAGGTAGGTTATAGAGGTATCACTATTTTCTTACTAACTCAACTGATAGAATTTCAGACAAAAATATGAAGAGCTGCATGTCATGTCCACCTTTACAATACAGCTTTGCAGCTAAGGTCTTAATTTTCTTTGCTTACCAAATGCTTATTAAGTTTCCATGTTTAATATTTGATCCTTGGAAATTATAAAAGGCAGAATGATTTAAAATAATTTAATAATTAGTTGTGATTACAAAACAGAACTGTAAACTTTTAATGAATATTGTAATTATCAAGGAAAAATTAACACCAAAAAATAATCAGTAACCTAAAGTTAAGGTCATACACTTCAAATTGATATTATTCACCTTTGTGGAATAATTTATTCAAACAATTATAAAATAATGTTCTTACAAAATTATTTCTCACAATGTGTTAATGTAAAAACAAGAAAGTAGTTCTGTTTGAAATTCAACTTTTATTTTTGATGAAAAAGTTATTTACTCAAAAATATGATTCCTCCAAATTAAGTTGAGAAGAACTCATTTTTGACCTTTTATTTTTTTCCACAATAATGTTTTGGAAAAAGTACGTAATCAAAAATATTTTTAAATAAGACAAATATTTTATATTCATTATTGTGATACTGTCTTATAATATTGCCTTATGCCTTATATTTGATTCTTGCTACACTTTTACCATACATCTTGCTATGTCTGTTTTATACTATGTTATCTAAACACTAAAAGCTGTAATACTAATTTTACTCTGATTGAAACTTTCCTTCATTTTGACTTACATAGCCTTGAAATCCTATTTTATATTTTAGGCTTTATACAATTTTCACTCATCCCTTCTCTACTGTTTTCAAAAGAACCTGGGAAAGAAAGAGCCATAATATCTGAAACTAAATAGGAAACTCACATTCCTAGCATGGCCAAAATAGTAAATGTTTTCACTTGAGCAAGTATAGTCCCTAGTAGCATTTCCAACTCAATTATTTTTACAAGGCATTTAAATGACTTTCAGATGAATTATGGCTTTGGTAAAATTTCTATTGCTTTTACAGTTGCTATCCTTCAACACATACCTTTTTTCTAAGTTTTAAAACTTCTCTAAAAGTTTTTGAAAATGATCTCCTACATACAGTCTTTTGATACCTTTCCCCAAATCTGAATCCTTAATAGCCCAAGTCTTGCATTGACCCTTTGGTCTGCAGTCACTTCCTACACATTTTGTACAGCATCCTTGCTTTCTGTAACATGTCTAAATATCTAAAAGCCAATATTTTATTTACAATCAGAAATAGCCTTTCTATGAGCTACAGACTCGTATGTGTAATACTGTTTGCTAATCTTTAATTGTTGAGTAGTCTTCTCAGTGTTCACATAGAAAACACTGCACCCTTGGAACTGACCCCATATTTTTACTGATTGTTAATTTTCCTGTGTTCTCTAACGGGTTCAACAGCATAGCAATTCATTTATATTACCATTTATAATATATCTACTACTAATTTCAAAGTCTACAACATCATCACCTTTCATCTAAAGGAATTCAATCATCTTTTTTTTAATCAGTACATGCTATCTTTTACCTGTTCATTGTCCTTCTACTCTTGTATCACTGTACTTTTAAAAAATCAATCAGGGCCTGGGAATTATCTCAGTGGCACCATGCCTGCCTTGCCTTGCAAGCACAAAATCCTGAGTTCAATCCCCAGTACCAAAAAAGAAAAGCAAGAAAAAACTTTAGCCAGATGAGGTGGTGCATGCCTATAATCCCAGCAGTTGGGAGGCTGAAGCAGGAGGATCACTGTGAGTTCAAGCCTGGACCCGGCTACATAGTGAATTTGAGGCCAGCCTGAACTACATAGCAAGACTGTCTCAAAAAAAAAAAAAAATCAGAGTATTTAAAGTATGTGTGAAAATGATATGTCTACTATTGAACATGTTGCAGTGACATAACTGGAGAGAAATGAGAATCAATGGTAAATCAGAATTACATTTTTGTGAGACCTGATTGTTTGATAGCTAAAACTTTAAAAATATAAAATGGAATCCATTAGAAACTAGAAATCCACCCTAAGAAACTGATGAAAGAGGGTTTTCTTACAACATCAGAAAATTTCAGTGGCCAGCATTTAACTCCACATCATGTTGGTTACATAAAGTGACATCATTATCATCAGATTAAGGCTTGCATGTATAATTTTGCAGTTAGCTAGTAGCCATGTGGATCACTTTATCTCCCTTAAATATTAACTTTATTTCAGAAATTCAGTCACTACTCTATCTCTGAATCATGGTACAGTCTCTGCTCTACTTCCCTAAATGAAATGACAATGATCCAGAGAAATATAAATCTCTACGAAAGAGTTTGGATGAGAAAATTCAAGAGATTTAATTTGGAAGATCCTGGCACATTTGGTTGAGAGAACTTTTCACATTTTTGTAATGCAGCAGAATGGAATCGCTCATGCTAGAAAAAAAAAAAAAAATGGCCAGCTTAACTCAGTATTGATCTGAGAGTATGTCCTCAAGCGGAAATTTTTTTCATTTGATTTTTCTGGGAAATATACTCAAGAGAGTGGAACCTAGGGAAGAAATGCAGGATAGAGAAAGGATTAGAAAAGCAAGACAAAACGGAAGAAAAATTAGTAAAAATGTAGGTTCTGCTGGAGAAACACAGGCAAGGCCTGGAGCATCCAGGGAAGAGGGTCCTGATCTGATATCTGCATATTTGCAGGGCCTTAGATGAATTCAGTGTAAGGACAACTTGCAGTTTGGTCACAGTCAATTTTCAAGAGAAGATGGAAGCTCTGAGATGGTATCAGGTGATGTTAGCAGGGCTGGAGGATTACAGGAGGGTTACAGCAGAGCTAGAGGAATACAGGCTGGTAAATAGGGTCAGGGCAGGAAAGCAACAGCTCAGCTCACAGAGCTGACTCCATCCAGCAACATTTCTGATGCTTCACTACAACTTCTTCATTTTGGGTGCAAAGCACCAACATAATCTTTTGCTCCACAGTCACTAAGAATAAGGAAGTGAAAGCCTAGCCAATTGAAACTCAGTGGGGCTGGAGACAACTATTATTATTATTATTATTATTTTTTGGTACCAGTAATAGAACTCAGGACCTTTCGCCTGCTAGGCAGGCAGTGGAACCACTGAGCTAAATCTCCAGCCCTAGAGACAACTATTAAAAGATGTTTGTAAATGCTGAACACCCATTATGTATTTAATGCTGGGTTGCATCTTTGGAAGAGGTTATCCTTAGTTTCACTGCAGGCGTGTCCCATTGTGGTCTGTGGGCTGCATGCCTTATTTTTAAGTATTATAATAAAAATATTAAGAGAAATATTTTTACTTATACATATTAATAATATTATATTGTTTTACATGTGCCCAAAGGCAATCTCTCATCTCAATATGGCCTAGACAAGTCAAAGTTTGGACACCCACGAGGGGCAGAATGACATAAAGTAGAGGTAGCTAAAGAACATACATAACCACTGAAACATTAAGTTGTGCTCTTTTGATGATTTCTGTGTTTGAATTCTTTGACAGTCTTAATTACTTTCCCATTGCTGGGACACAATGCTCAACACAACATAAAGAAGGAGAAATTTATTTTGGCTAACAATTTCAGGACATAGAGAGCTGGTCCCAAGGCAAAAACAGGTTTGCAGAGATGCAGAGTGGAGGAAAAAGTGCTCAATCCATGGCAGCCAAGAAGCAAAATGCAGGGAAGGAGCTGGGGACATTAATCCATTGTTTCAGGACAAGCCCCTGGTGATCCACCTCCCCCCAACCCAACAGGAAGTCAGCTATTGAGCCACCATGAACCGATCACCTTCCTAAGTTACAACCTTTGAAGATAGGAGCCTTATGGGGACATTCTACAAACCTGAAGAGACATAATCCTGGACTAAATGTTTCTTAAAAAGTTATTTTTCTCATCTGTTACATACATAGAAGGAAATAATCTTAATACTGTAATTTTTCCTTCATGTATGAAATATTATTCTATATAATACAACTGGTGCTAATTTTAATAAGAAAATATGAAAAATGTCATTATATTTAGATTTTTCCAAGATTACATGTGTGGGAGAATAGGAATCCTTGAGGTCTCAATATTTCTAATAAAATAAATTTGATTAGGCATCACCTTGTTCCATTGTTATTATCAGACCTACTATCTCCTCTAGCCATTGTCTCTTTTGCACAAAACAATTACCCCTCCATCCTTGATGGCATAATATCTTGTATTTATATTTTTACTTGGAAACTAAGATTGTGTTATTCTAATATACTCACTCACACCTAAGGCACTTAAGAATTTTTCATCCACATTTACCCTATTTTTCCCTTTGCTTATTTTCTACTATGATAAATTTGATCAACATCCTACCAGTACTCAAATTTTTAAATTTTTTAAATAGTTTTCCTCGTTGACATATTTGTTAAGAAAAATTTCCCCACTCTATAAAAATTGTCCCCACTATATAAAACACTCTCATTTAGCATTGTTCTTATATAGGACTTGTTCAAAACTTCCTTTCATGTCTGATTGACTCCTTTTACAATACAGCCCCAAAATGGCTGTGACATCTGCACTTCTGAAACACAATCCAAATGTCAGCAATCTCCTTAAGACCTTCATTACTTCTTCCATTGAGTGGTTCATGATGGTACACTTTCCTGGACTCACATGTAAGACATTATTCTCTCACTGTTATGAAGTGTTTTATACAGACTTAGCATTAATACAGTCTAGTTCTGTACCATGATCTTTTTCCTACAGCTCATGAAGACCTTTCATATGCCTGAAGTACTGGTTATTGAATCTCTACACTTTCTTTCCATGTGTCTAACACAATCTTTTATTCATGCACTCTTCAACTTTCACTTTATAAGGGAAACATTTAGTTTTCTAGCTATATTCACTGCCATTTGTTTTTATGAATGTACTTTGTTTACTAGTTTTTACAATGATTTGCCAGTGGTAAGCCTTCTATATTGATCTAACATGTTATTATTTCACATTTTTTCTTATTTAAAGATCATCTTGTTATACAATTATGAAATATGAGTAAATTTCTTCTAGAAATTTGAAATTTTTTCTTGCATTTCGGCTCTTGTTTTTGTTTTAAAGAAAATTGTCAATAAAGTTAACACATCAGAAGTAATGTGTATTTTATGTATTTAATTTGCACAAATGTAAGCATATTTATTTCAATTGTGTTTCTGCTATTTAATATTGACAGTGTCCAGGTGAAGAGTTACTCCCTTTTTTTTTTCTGGTCAAGAATCATTGTGTTTTATGAATTAAAAAAATATATGTGCTCTATTTTATCTGAATTATTTCTAGCATTATTGGTTTAAGTACTCAGTCACATTCATTTTTTGATGGAACATTTTTAACATTCTACATCTTATAAACTTTCTTTGCATTATCCATTACTTACTGCTTATGTGTAGTCCTTAGACCAGTTTCCTAGTTAACATTTCTGATTCGCTGTTTAGCGCATCATTGCACATTCAATTTCAGTTTGGTCTTTCTCAAGTCACACATTATTATTTCAGATAGACATTTTCTTGTGTCATTCTTCTTTCAATACCTCACATATTTTAAGAATATATATTTTATTCTTCATTTGTCTAAATGTTTCTATTTTCCTTTTTATATTTTTATTTATTTCTACTTATAAGACTGATTTTTGTACAAATGGATTCATTTATCATAAGTTGCTTAATATTTTACTCAAGAGCATTTCTGTGACAGCCTTTACCAATACATCAAAGGTATCACAAGTATAAAGCCCCTTTATATATTAACTTCTCATTTTGAAGACCAATACTACAAAACGAAGTAAACACAAAGAGAAATAACTACAAGACATGACAGATATATTAATCTACTTCACTGTTATAATCTTTTAATGAACTATGTATATCAAACTATGTATATCATGTTATATAATAACAATATATACAATTGAAATAAAAAGATTGAATCTACATGCCTGCTCAAGTACATAATTCTGAAGTGCACTTTATTTTTCCACATGGAATTCAGGAAAAAAAACAGGCAAGTTTCCTTTGTCTAGACTACTCTTCAATACAGAGTTAACCCTTATTATTCCTAGTCCCAATTAAGTAATTCTTTATAATGGAAGGCTCCATGTTTATCTCCTGATATACACCCCCTCCCCAAAACACAGGTCAGGCATAAATAAGTGAACACTAACAACCTAGTGCTATGGTAGAAGAACTTCCTAGGGTACCACATCATGAAAGTATATATTTGAAGTTTGGAGTTTTGTTTTTGTTTCACTTCATGGTTTTCTTTTATTTTCTTGAAAACGAGTATGTATATGTATGACTCTGTTTAGTTATTTTACTTCAAAATTTTACCTGTATTTTTTAGTAAGAGGAATTTCAGAGTGTCTATTATGTTATATTGTTAGAAACAAGAGCAGAGACCATCCAGGAGAGTAGCACAGAAAGTGATTATCATGATATGTTTCTGTAGCTTGGTAACTGTATTATGCACCTCTTTCATTCTTGTGTACTAACCATCTGAGAGAAAGCAGGCTGTCTAAAACCATTTTAGTACATGAATTAAGGAGAAGAACTAAAAGGGTAACTCACTTTGCCCAATTTTGTTTTTCTTTGGCTATTAGCCTTTTTATACAATAACTGTACATGTAGATATACATATATGTACTTAATGCATACAGTTATTTATATTTTTTCTTAAAGAATTAAAGAGGAATGTTTGTTTTTGTATAAAATATTGTCTGTGATTGTCAAGATTAAACATAGAATGTCCAAAATCAGAGCAACATAACACACCTAAGGAGTAAGTCTTCTAAGTCCTGTTCATTCTACTTGATGTATGGGATTGATGAGGGTGTCTGTTCATGGTCTTCTATCCAGAACACAGACTAGTAGACACTCAACATATGCTTGCAAGTATGTACAGTTTGGCGAAGGACGATAGGAAACTGCATACTTCCTCTTAGAGTTCTGTCAAATCTGGGAGTTACCACATCTACTCACATTTCATTTCATCAAAGAGATCTCATACATAGCTATCATAAAAAAGATTGCAAACAGACTATTATCATAGTTGAATGACTACGAACAGTACTTAATTCTGGACAGTTAATATTTAGTTTAGGTTACCCCATCCAAGGCTATGTTATCTCCTTAATGACACAAAATCCTCATTCATTCTTGATCCTGAGCTCAGAATGCAGGATCTCTGATTGAAAGGGGAAGTGATGAGCCCTTTGCTGTTTCCTAGATTTCATGTCTATTTTTCTCCATAATCACTATTGCTACCTTCTGGGAAAATCTTCCTTTACATTGCTCTTTTGCCCTATAGGTGCTTGAAAATGTGAAGAACATGTTTTGTTTTGTTTTTTTCTAGTTAATAGATGTAGAGGCCATTAAATCTCAAAACTGATTAGCATCCTCATTAATGCAGATAATCAAACATAACTTTGCTTAAAACTCAGTCGGAGGCTGGGAATGTAACTAAATGGTAGGATCGTTGCTTAGCATTCATGAAGCCCTAGACTTGATTTCCACATAGAAAAAAAATAAAAACTTATTTTACTTTTATTTTTATTTCAACTATAGACAGCATTACAAGCCAGTAGTCACATTCATGATCATTTTCATAAACTTCTTTTCATAGTTATGTATATATGTCCTTGTTTTTTCCTCTTTAAACTCTGCAAATTCTCTTTCAGAATCAGTCACAGATAACTCGAGCCTGCAATGCTAGCATGGTATGAATGATTGTCTTCTTTTCCCCTAAGATATTTTTGTCTGTTGGAAACAAAGAATTGGTTGAAAACAAAATGATTAGTTCATTAATCTGAGAATTCTTTATTCATAGAGGTTTAAACAATAAATGTGACATGAATACAATTAACTTCATCATCGGTATAAGGATCAGTTTTAAATGCTTTTATCCTCCAAGGAATTTCTTTGACTTTTATTTCAGAAAGAATATGAAAAAGCAAGCATTTCTTCAAATCTTCAAGTTCGGTGACTATTTCTTTTCTTTCTTCGAAAACATAAAAATTAATATCTGACTTTTTTTACAGTCACTATAAAATAGATATTATTAGTAATATTTTTTCTGAAATTTTCCCTAAGAGTAATAAGGTCATTAAATTGATCTGTCTTCCATATAATCAAAAATAATGGTTTTTATCAGTTTCTGTTTCACACTATCTTTAAATCACTATTTTTTCTCAGGCCAAACTAACATATTCTCTCACTTTCTGCACACTGCAGGGCTTTCAAAATATTCTAATTGTTTGTAAAGTCATTGTTTGTATTTGTATCTAATGGTTTGTACTGGCACCACTCTTTTGGTAGGATGAGGTCTGCCATGCTGGTAAGTAGACTGCTTCCATATTTCAGTTACTTAGGAAAACAAAACTTTGTTTGTTCACAATATTTGTCCAACGTGAAAAGCTTTGCTCAATATTATCCTCCCAGGGGACAATGCCTCCAAGATGATGAAAAGAGGACTAGGAAAAATAGTTTAATGGCTTTTAATGTTGCTGCACAGAAATGCTGCCCATCTCTTCAACTATCAATCTATTGGTCCAAACAAGTCATGGGTGAATTCCTAACTTCTGGGGGAACCAAAAACAGTGCTAGTAAATGAAGAGCTGACCGAGAAATCCTTGGTGACTGCTGTAATGACTGTATCAGGGTTTGGTACAAGTACCACAAAGTAAAATAAAACTAATACATGAAGAATGAAGAGAAATTTAGAGCTAACTCCCCCTGAATCTAGGGTTTTTATTTCATAACACATATTTTCTTTTATTGCAAATGTTTAAAATATAGAAGTATTTTCAAATTTAATATTATTATACAGAGTATTTGAAGATTAAAGAGTTGAACATTTAAAAGAATTCATTTTTGTCCATATATAATAAAGCTCAGATAATGTTAGAAATTTGTAAAATAGTAAGTAATGACATATTTTCTCTTGAGATGTAGAATTAACTTTTAATAGCTTAGCATTATAAATAATGGTTTATTATTTTTAAGGTTATCAATGTACAATTTACTCTGAAAATAGTAACCAATCTTCTTGAATAATTAAGATAATCTCATTTTCATTTATTTGCCTGGCTCTTGAATTTTCAAATGCATCTCATCAACATATTCTTTAACTCTTAATTCTTAAAAATACCGTATATATGCATAAATATATCACATAGCCTGTAGGGTTAAGGAAACTATAAAGATTACTTTATTCTTTAAATCTGTTTTTAAGTCATTACAGCCTTACAAAATCCTTCAGGTATATTCAGTATGTTGTTTTTTCTTTCGCACTACTGAAACCTTATTTAGAATCTCCAAAAACAATCGAACCTGTCAGGCTTTGTTTTCGAAATGGTAATTCTGGTAGTGTGGGTTTTTGCTGTTGTTATTTTTGTTTTTCTTCTCCATTCATTTACATGTAGTGAGTGCTCAGCTTCCAGCCATTTGCATTGCAGTAACAACAGGCTGCAAGCTAGCGGGCACTGGCCTGCAGCCAAAGAAGGCAAGCTGCCTAGCCTTCCTTGTGTTTTCACTGTTTCCTCAATGGACCTTCAGTGTGAGCTAAAAAAAGGTGCAGTAAATTAGACATTTCTTCAGCTGAAATCCTATAATCAAATTAAAAAGCATTTTAATATTTTATAAGAATCTCAGAACATCTGCTAAAATCTAGCTGGATGTGCCATCCTCAAATGGACTGGAAACGCATTTTGTAACTGTTCATTCTAGTAATTTTCTCAGCTGCTCTCTTATTGTTAATGTTTCAGCAATTGCATTTTGTGTCACTGAGTGGTCAGAGTAATTTCTGCTCACATGTCAAAGGGAAGCAGTTATCTTCTTTTTCTTTTCTTTTTTATTTTATTTACTTTCTTTGAAAGTAATGAATATATGACAAATAACTTTGACAACATATTTTAATACTTGACTAACCAAAATTTGTTTGAATTACAGAAAGTAAAAATTTTAAACAAGTGAAAATCTAATAATTTACATAACACATATATAAGGAGAATTTCTTTTATTAAATTTGAAGACTTGACAAAATAAATATAAATAGTTTTCAAGGTTTTTTTTTTAGTTTTTTTTTTTAGTTTTGAAGTTTTGTATCATCACACATACACACAACTGAAAATTAACCCCGTGTTTATTGTTTTATCATTTCAAAAAATGTGAAACTATCATAGGCAGCTAAGTTAGATAGAAATTAATATGTAGTCAAAGAGGGATTGGGCTCTCCAGTATGTCAGAACAAAAAAACAAAGGCAGCAGTATTATGGCTGGATCCAAACCTGAAGAAAGACAGGCCTCTGGATGGACATGCAGTTGCCAGGCCTGTGAGACAACAACAACTTGAGTTTATACTGTAATTACCACCAGCTGATCCACTGGGCCCACACAGGCATCGGACCCAGAGGTGGGGACCAGAACATCTGGACCCATACTCCCTTCCTTGCCCCAGCATGCCTCTGTTCTTTCCATCTGCCTCTGTTACATGACTCGGATCTTTATTGGATCAATATTAGCTACATGGCTGTGGTTGTTACCTTATGGGCTAATTGTAGTTTGACCCACATTGCACCTATTTTCTGATTTGCAGAATACATTACCCCTGACAGAGTCTTGGCAGCCACACACTTGGGAGCCCTCCAGCAAATCCAGGAGCTATTCTTTTCCTAATTTACAATGAAATTCTCCTAACTTCCACCTTTGGTCTGCAACTTCATTACTCAATGTTGTGAGAACAGGAACTTGGCACATCTGACATATAACACTTTGGAAGTTATATTTTTCTTATATCACAAAGATGATATGGTTGAAGCCTGGTTCCCTTGGATCATTAATGCAAGCATGTTCATCCATTTATTTTCAATTTAATGACTTATTTATTGCTTTCTATAGGAATTATGAGATGTTCTGTAGCTCAAAAATTTCATGATGTGCTGGAAAGAAAAGCTACGAAGCAGAAAAATTAAATTCATTAAGGTTAAATGGAGCACATAGGAAATTTTGATTGGGTAAATAAAATCAAAGCACAGTAAGTAATTTTTCTTTGTAAATGTTTCTATCTCTTTTTTAATCCATGAAGAAAAGTTTATCTTAATTTTTTTCCATTGTACTTTATATCACAAATATTTGTCCCAATCTTCTTATTAATAGACAGTTTTAAATTTAAGTGGCATAATTTATCATCAAAAACTGATACTGACTTCATTTATCTGTAATTGTTCTCCAATGATAGGTATGCCATCTTGTCTTACAATAGTAGTCATTCTAATATGGAAGTTTTCTTCACCACCATTCAAATTTGCTGTGATTTTGTGCAAAGACAAGGATTATTATGAAGTCAGGAATTGCCAAGTTTTTCTTTTTTTAATTCTTATGAAAGATTGTTTCTTTCTTTTTAGGGTGTTTTGACCGATCTGGTTTGGTCATCCACGCCAAAATAACAATTAAGGAGATGAACAGTCTTGAAGAGCAGGAGAGAATTTTTAACCTGCATGGCCATCCTAGGAGGACAGATAAAAAGTTACAAAGTATTCATGGGGCCTAAGGGATCATGGAGGTTCAATAGGAAAGGGGAACAAGGCAAGGGTTATGTAATTACATAGCTGGGGATTTAGCATAGCTGGCAACATAATAATCCAGTTCAGGGTTTCTTCAGATTTAGACTATATCAGCACTAGTTCTGCAAAGAGGCTCTAGAGAAAGCTTTTGGATTGAGGGAACAATCCCGTTCCTATGACAACATTGTTCCTGCTCAGTGGTGGCAGTAGCCTCTGTTCCTTCACAAGGTATTGGTTGCACTTGATGGTGTAGTTGTGTCATGAAGTGATCTGCTCTCTGAAGTTCTGCTTTTCCTGGAACCCGAGGAGACTGCGCCGTTAGGACAATTACTAGACACTTGTAGGTGCAGCTCCAGGGGACCTGGAAAAGAAAATTATAAAAATTGGCATTTAATGTGCCTGCAAGTCTGGAAAATGCCTTAATAACTCTTGTCTTGGTGTCCTTCATCTTTAAGAGAAAAAAGGTAGAATAGGAAATTTTAGAACTAATAAACTATACATTACCAGGTTTTAAACAAGGATTCCCTAAGTGATTAACAGGCCTGTATGTAGAGTTGAGCAGGGATCTGACTTGACGTTTTAAGGTGAAAAAGGTGACAGATCTAAATAAAGGCAGAGATGCAAAGCTTTATCCTGCTATCAGTTACTCACGGGGCATCCGCAAGTCCAGCCTCTAAGTCCCCGTGGACATGTTATATTTGTCAGCGAAGTGTCTCTGTAAAATCACAAGTCATTCACAAACAATACTCCTTATGGAGCTCCCCTGCTTTCTTTTCTGCATAAGAGCCATTGCCTTATAGGAAAAAAAACATTTTATGTAATTTTTGTGGGCTTTCCTTTTTCCAAAATCCATATAAATCATCGTAATCGCAACAAATATTGTTACACATTTCTATCTTTTCCTTTTTATCTACAATGGTGCTTAGAACACAGAAAATGTGGTATAAATTAATTACTATTCCTGGGAAGGGTTTGGGATTAGACATAACATAGAGGTATTTTCCAAAGCATTGGAAATACACATGTGTGTAGATAAACACAAACATTATGTACATAATATTTATACATCATATGTTAATGTGTATTGAGTATAGAAAATGTATTGATTTATGTAGAGATATATATTCATATGTAAAATACTGGAGATAAGCATTTATATGTGAGTCTTCTGGGACAAAATACCCATCACCCACAAGTATAAGGAGGAAAGGTTTATGTTATCTCACAGTTGATAAAGGCTTTAGTCCATAGTTGGCTAGCTCCTCAGCATGGCAGAGGAGAAACACTCCAAGGCATGGCAGGCAGAAAGCAGCTAATCTGCCTTCCCTCACTTATATTCATACAGGAATATAAATGTTGGTTGATGGCACTCACACCTAGGTGGGGCTTGCCTCTTCAGTAATTCCATCATCCACAGCCATGCTAAACCTATTAGTGAAATAATCTAGTTACCAGGCATCCAAAATCCAGCATCACACACCCATGAACTAGTTACCTCTCAAAAGCTCCACCTATGAGTGCATGAAACTTTGAGGAGACATGGATATAAACCATAACAGTGTGAATCCATTTTTGTGCTTGAATCTTTTTTTATAATATTTATGTAGCTTTAATATTGAATGAGTTGAAAACACTGCTGATGCAGCGAGGCTGAGGCAGGAGGTCTGTGTGCATGTTATCTTTGTGTGCTTGAGTTGCATCTTAGTTCTTGGGTGCTGAAGTTGCCATGTTATATTTTAATTGTCAATGCATGTTAAATTATACATATTTTAGTGTATGTTCTATTTTTAATTACTTTATAGGAATGAGAATATGTCAGAAATTAATTTAACAGATAAAAATATTAAGTCTAATAGAATATCACAGTTTAAGATTTCAGAGACTGTGTGTTTCCAGGCCATGACAATATATTGGTGTGGCAATGGGGTAGAAGTCAAAGTGGAATAGGTTTGAAATTGCTGGGAGTGGATGATTTCAAGTGTTTATGTGACCTTGTTTTAATAGTTTATTTACAGCTCTTGACAGCCTGAAGGATGATGGCAGGTTAGTCAATGAAATAACAGTGTCAATCTGTAGCTCAAACTATTTGGGAGAAGTAATTGTCAGGGAAGTAAATTATCAGATTACTGTCTTTTTGGCTGCATGTAAGAGGCTATCACAATATATTGAAATTCTATGGTGTGTTTTTAATGATAAGTTTAAAATCAACAGCTTCCTCTTGCTTTGCTTAGCTTCATGTATTTTCCAAGTAGGGTTGCTAAAGCCCCACAAAGGATCTGTTTGCTTTTGGTTATTAATGAAACTTTGTTCTCCTTTCCTCTTCTCTCAACCAGGAATAAAGAATGCACATTCCTAAGGTGATTAAGTAGGGTTTTTTTTTTGTCCTTTCTATTTGAAAAACTATTGTCATTTATGTTGACCTTAATAGATTTCATATAACCATGGTTCTTGTGTCATAGATTATTTTTCTCATGTGATGCCATTGATAAAATGTTTACTTTCTTTAGCCATATTTTCACATATTTGTTTGCTAACATATTGCTAATCAGTAGCCAGTAGTCATTGCACCTGAATGCACTGAGCCTATTTCATGTTTGGGATTTTTATATTTGATTTCTATGTATGTTACTCCATTTTGTAGGATTAAATTATTGATTTGTTTGCTTTTATTCATAGTAGTCTAATTTTCAGATATATTCATAAACAATGCAGAAATATTTCTATCTCTCTATCTACCTATCTATCTATCTATCTATATATCTAGTAGTGTTTCACCATGTAGTTCAGTTGCCCGAGTTTTTTTTTGTAGCACAGGCCTTGAACGTGTGATCTTCCTGATCCAATCTCCCAGTTACTAAAATTACAAGTATGAATCATTACACCTGCTTCTTAGACAATTCTTACACTTTTCTGAGTATTTACACTGAGTTCAAAAAAAGTCATTGTTACCAAACAATGATTCATTCATTTACACACAGTTTATTTTACATTACATTTTGTTTTACATGACATTCCTTTTCTGGATTAAATATCCTCACTACTTCAATTTATCCATATTTTGTTCACTATCTTAGGCAGATGTGATAGAAATATGATAATCAAATCTATAAATTACAACTATGTCTCAGCCATGAGAAAATCTAAAGTGGAAATATCAACTCTAGTCCTTGAAAGAAGGAAAATTGCATAATTTTTTTAGTTCATCCACACTATTGATACTATGAAATATGCATTGTAAATTTTATTAATTTTTTTACTCAGTGAAGTATAAGCTTTCTTTTTCATTATTCCAATATTTTATTAGTGTGTATTATTTGTCCAAAATAATGGGATTCATTATATCTTCATAGATCCATATATTTTTATTACATTCAGACCCCATTACCCTGTCTTCCATCTCCCCCCGTTTCTTATCTCTTCCCAATTGTTTCCTTTCAACTTTCATGCCAACATATTTTCAACTTACAGTAAGTTCAACTTACAGGATAAAACATGTGATTTCACGTCATACTGTCTAATTGCAACAAGTTTTCTGTGAATGACATGATTTATCCTTGTTTATGACTAAACAAACCTTGTGTAATTATACTACATTTTCTTTAACCATTGATTCATTAATTGGCATGTACATTGATTCCATAACTTGGCAATTGTCAGTTGTACCACAATCAAGGTGGATGTCCAGATATCTTCATAGTATGTTAATTTGATAACTTCAAGACTCTATGGAAGAATGGTAGAGCTGGATCATGTTGTAGTTCTATTTTTAGTTTTTTGAGGAAACTCCACAGTGGTTTATGTAGTGACTGGACTAACATACATTTTCACCAATAGTATATGAGGATTTATTGATACTTGTATCCTTTCCAGCATTGTTTTTTCTTGACAATAGCTATTCTGTCTGGGAAGAGATAGAATCTCAGGATAGTTTTGTCCTGCATTCCCCTGATAGCTACAGATGTTGAACACTTTTTCTTGTAAATATGGGCCATTTGTTCCTGTTTTGAGAACTTTCTGTTCAGTCTGTTTGCCAACTATTTATTGGGTCACTTGTTCTTCAATGTTAAATTATTTGAGTTCTCCACATATTTTTGAAATTAACCCTCTATCAGATGAATAGGTGGGAATGATTTTATCCCATTCTGTAGGCTGTTTCTTCATTCAGCCCTGAGGAAATACTTTTAATTGTCCCAAATTCAGTGTAATGTTACCTATGATTTTGCAATATATAGCTTTTATTATATATCAAGGTATGCCTAGTCTCTTAAGGGCTGTTATCATAAAGTGTATGGTTAGAGTTCTCTAAAAGAATATAATAGAAAACATGTATATAATTACACAGGGAGATTTATTATGTAGGCTTACAGAATCAGACACAGAAGAGTCTGCAGCAGTTGTCTCTGCACTGGAGACCCAAGTGATCCAGTAGCTGCTGAACACAAAAAGATGGAAGTTCTAGAACAAGAAGAATCAAGGGTGCAGCAGCCCACAGTGGAAGGCATGGAAGCCTACTGGAAAGGTACTGGTATGAGTTGGAAAGCTAAGCAAACTGGAGACTGATGTCCAAACAAAATCCAGCAAAAGATGTTCCCATTTGAGCAGACTGGAGCTCTTTAAAAAGGTGCAACAACATCCTCCTTCTTTCCCTTTTAGTCCATGCAAGCCTTGTTGGTTGGTGCCCCTTACAACTATGATGACTCTTCCACACTGTTTGTTGGTCTAAATGTCAGTCATCTCTGGAAACACCACACAGACACACCCAGACCTGTGCTTTAACAATCTGCTAAGCATTTCATAATCCAGTTAAGTTGATACATCACAATTAAAAGTTAAATAAAGGGTTGTGGAATTTTGTCAAAGCCATTCTCTCAGTAAGATTTCCCATTGCTGGGCACAACTCTAAACACCTACAATTTAAACAAGATTGTATAATTTGACTTTTGGTTTTAATCCATGGTTGGCTGGCTACATCATGGCAGAGGACAGGGTGGAGCAAAGATGCTTATTTTTTGAGACCCAAGAAGCAGAGCCAAAAAGTGCCAGAGAGGAATAGGCAAGGGACAAGACATAGACTCCAATGCTAAGCCTCTTTCCCCACCAACACACTTAGAAAGGTATTCTACCAATCTCTGGGGGAGATCTCAAAATTAATCCAAATGAAACTCCACCCTAAGAGCAGAACATCTATTGAGTTAATCATGTAATTTTTTCCCTTGATACCATTTATGTCACATATTTATTGATGTATATATTGAACCCTCTTTACTTCCTTAGAATGAAATTTAATTGATTATGGTTTATGAGCTTTTTAATATTTGTATGAATTATTTTTTTCACTGCTGAGACAAAATACTCAACACCCAAGTTAAAGGAGAAAAGATTTATTTTGGCTCACAATTTGTAGAGGCTTTAGTTTATAGGTACTTGACTCCAAGGTGGGACAGCATAGAAAAGGGACATCACAGAGGAGAAATGGTTCATGGTGCACAGAAGGCAGGAAGGCAGCAAAGCAGCAAAATAGCAAGGAAGCAACAAGTGATGACAGCAGCGCTTTTTCTGTCCCTTATATTCTATACACATTACAAGCTGTTAAAGCCTGTAGCACTCACACCCAGGGTGGGCCTTCCCATTATCTACACTCAGAATTATGCCAAACCATTCATTGGACTGATTTAGTAATCACACACCCTGAATCCCAATATCACACAATCCTAGATCACACACTTAAACCCAGCATCACACACTCTGGATCCAGCCCCACCTATGCCCACATGGAGCTTTGGGGGGACATCTGGTCAGAAGCTGTAATATCATGTTTTTGAATTTTTATTTTAATGTCCATTTTCATCAAGAAAACTGATCTACATTTTTGTTGTTTTTGTGTCCATATGCAGGATGATACTGGATTTATACACAAGTTTGGAAAGATTCCTTCCTTATTTATTTCCTGGACTATTTTGAAGAGCATTGATGTTAGTTTTTCTTTAAGGTCTGATAAAATTCAACAGTAAATCTGTCCAGTCTGACCTTTTGTTGTAGAGAGATGCTTTATTATTCCTTTAAATGCTTGTTCTATACTGGTCTATTTAGGTTTATTTTATTTCCTCTTGCTTTATATTTTTCTATTTAGATTAATTTTATTTCCTCTTGTTTTGATATCTGCCTAGAAATTTATCCATTTTATAGATTTTCCAGTTTATGGGAATGTAAATTTCAAAAATACTCCCTAACTGTCCTCTGGATTTAAGTGGTATGTCTAATAATATCTCCTCTTTCACCTCTTGTACTTAGAAATTGATTAGTCTCTTTCATTTAGTTAGTGTGGCTAAGGATTTTTCAATATTGTTTATCTTTTCAAAGAACCAACTGCATGTTTCATTGATTCTTTTAATGCTTTCCAGTGTCTAATTCATTAACTTCAACTTTGATTTATTATTTTATTTTTTCTACTAATTTGGTTTTGCCTTGGTATTATTTTCCAAATACATTTAGATGCTTCAGTAGATTGTCTAAGATCTTTCAAATTTTTAATGTAGGTTATCCTAACTAAATTTCCCTGTTAAAATTACTTTCCATAGATTCTGATGTACTGCATTTTCATATTTATTTGAAGCCTGGGATTTTTTAACCTTCACTAATTTCTTCAGTGGCCCAGTGATTTATCAAATGTATATATTTTTCAATTTTTATAATTTTTGTAGTTTCTTCTGCTGTTGATTTTTTGTACTTGTTAAGCATTACTTTATTTCTTAAAATATGACCAGTTTGGGAGAAAGTTCCATGAGCTACAGAAAAAACTGTGTGGTCTGCAGTTATTCATTGACACATCGTTCAGATGTCTGTTAACTCCATTTGAGCTATGGTGTCACTTTATAGATTTATATAATCACAATGTATCTTTGTTGAATTTTTATCTTTGTAATCATTCCATTGATGAGAACAAAGTATTGGTATCAGATATTGGAGATATATAGATATAGATATAGATATTTCTTATAATTAATTGTAGCTTATCTGTCCTGTCTGATACGCTTGCATTAAACTGCATTTTATGAAATATCAGTTTTTATACCGTTGCTTTTTATTTGTGTATACTTTTGCTGGTGATGTTCATTTTGAAGGCAGTGGAGTTAGTTTTCTTTTAATTCAATCTGACAGTTTATCTTTTCATTAGAGAATTAAGACCACTTACATGTAAGGTTATTAATGAAAAATACTTAATACTTTGTCATTTCTTTTCTTTTTTGTGGCATTGAAAGTTTTAAAATTTTATTTTGAGACTAGGTCTTGCTAACTTCCTTCATTGCCGAGACATAGCTGAAACTTGAAGTTCTTCAGCCTCAATCTCTCCGAGTTCTGGGATTACAGGCATGTACCTGTATGCCCATCATTTTTGATACTAGTAATCAAACCCAGGGCCTTGTAAGTGTTAGCTAGTCTTTTAGCACTGAGCTATATCCTTAGCTGTATTTTGTTATTTTTGAAATGTTATTTTTGAATATTTTCTAATTCTTTGTTTATCTACTTTCTAAGAAGACTTGTTCTTTCATATGTTTTTGTGGTTGTTTTATCTCTTGAGAGCCAAATTTTTAAAAATAGCTCATGTAATTTTTGCTTAGTGGTCATAAATATCTTTAATATACTTCCATACCTGTTTTTTAAAAATTTATCTTATTCTAAAGAGTAGCTTTGTCACTATAGTAATATAGCTTGGCAGTAATTTTATCTCAGAGCTTGAGATACTGTATATCTTTCCTTGCCCTCCTGTCTTTTTAAAATTTCTGCTGATAGATCATCAGTTACTTGATTGATTTCCTTTTATTACTGACAACACTTCATTCTTACAGCTCTTAATATGATTTTCCTGAATGAGTGGCATTTTACTTACTGTATGATGCTTGGAGGTATTTTTAGCTTCTGTTTCCCTCCTTTGCTTGGATGTCCACATCTTTCCCAATATTTAGGAAACTTTCTGATATTATTTCACTGAATATATTTTCTGTGTCTTTGTGCTATAACTCAGTATGGTTACCTTTTCAAAAACATCATAAAATTACTCTCTTAATCATGTACCAGAGGTTTTGTATGTTCTGTTCAAAATTTATTTTTCTTTTATAATAGCCTGGATGTAATAATTCATCAATCTTGTCTTCAGGCTCTGAAATTCTCTCTTCTGTTGGATGAAGTCTTTTACTGAGGATTTCCATTGAGATTTTTATTTCACTTATTAACTTTTTTCAATTTTAAATTTTTATTAGTACATATTTGTGGGACATAAAGATCACGTTTCTCATGGGGAGTTGGTACATATACAGCACACATCTTAATTCTTTTTTATTCCCTTTCTCTTTCTTCCCCTCTCCTTCTTCCATTTCCTTGTGCCCTTTCCATTGGCAAAAGATCTACCTTCCTACTTCCTATTTTCTATCAGATACATCAATAAAATGAACAATTAGTATCAAATCCACAACACTATCAACAATCACCACAATTATGATAGGAGCAGAAATAATATAAACTAAAGCATTTTAAAGAAAATAAAAGTAAAATTGATTAAGAAAGAAGAAAACGGTGAAATGAAAGCCAAAATAACATTACAATATCGAAAAGATGAAAATACAGAAAACAAGAGAAAAGTTGGAATTGAAGGCCATAATAAACAAATGTAAAAGAGTATAAAATAATTTGAATATTACCAAGAGAAGAAAAGGTAGAAAGTAAGAAAAAGGATTTATTGAAAGATAAGAATATTTAAAAGAAAAGAATGAAAAGAAAAAATATATGATTATATGTATCTTCCCAAACCAAGGAGCGAATATAAAAATATCTTAATGAAAAATGAAAATATTGTCCTTGTTGGGATGGCTGAGCATGTGGACAAATGTGAGTATTCACTACTTATGCCAATGTGCACTGCTTTTGTGTCCCTTCGAGGAGAGAGAATAAAGCTGTGTGTTATTTTGTGTGGCTTATCCAAGCTGACGGTTTCAGTGACGTGGGATTGGAGCAGCTGAATAACTGTCAATTTCTCTACTTGCCAGTACAGTAAGCATGGAATGGCAAGTTTAGTCAGTTGCAGATCAGCTGGATGGATTAGCTTAAGGCAATCCCATTCCCTGGCAGACACTGCACCCAGTCAGACATTGGATTCTGCACATCCTTTGAGAAGATCATTCAAGAGAGCAGAGCACAAAACTCTGCAAATGACTGGCTTTTAAGTCCTGTCCCCAATCACACACACCTGTGCTTTCTTCCTACCCTCCTCAGCTGACCATGAAAGCTACTAGTCTTAAAGGGAAAACGAACTCCATTTTCTTCGGACTCCAATTTGAATACCACTGCATATACTTTTTTGTTCTTTTTTGTTTTTTGGTACCGGGGATCGAACTTGGGTCCTTGCGCTTGCAAGGCGGGCAGCGGAATCACTGAGCTAAATCCCCAGCCCTACTGCATATATTTTTCAATGGGCTTGCTACCTTGGGCTGCAATGAAAGATGATGGTGAGAACAGTGTGGCTATATTTTCTATGATTTCCAGGGGAAAGGAAATTACAGGTATTGTTTCTGAAAGCAGCGCGCTAGGTGCCACCTTCACAAAATGTCTCCCCTTTACAACAAGACACTTCCATGACTAGAAACATGGAGAATTTGTCAATTACGATCTTACAATATAGTTCCTGAATTAACAATGTTCAGAATGCCTTTCTGTTCCAGATCTGTTTCCATGTTAATTCTTATCAACTATGTATCTCCTTTCTATTTGCATCACCCCTCTCCTCTCTCATTCTGCCATGATAATGCACACTTTTCGGTGATGATTATCTCTCTTCCAAAAACCAGAGTTCCTGAGTCTCTCCAAAGCTTAGTCTATACAATATTTAACTGCAGTGTTTTCTTTTCTGAATAGTGGTATGTATGTATGCATGTATGTATGTTTCAAGAAGCAGAGAAACTAAAACATACTCCTTTATTCTAATCAACCATCTGAGTACTCTTATGTAAAACCTGTTAACTATTCCACTTTCTTTAGAACCTTTATTAGACAAATAATTCAGTTCTTCATTTTCCCTGGTCACTAATACTCATGATCTAGGTCAACTTGCCTTGTTTAACTCTAGTGAAATTAACTAAAATATTTATCAAATAGAACAGAAGTTTACTTTAAAAGATAAATAATTTTGTGAAGCCATAAGAGAATCCAAACTTAGACCAATAAGTTGAAAATTATTAATGCAGATACAAGTGAGGTATTAAAGCAGGTATGACACTTCATTTTTCCTGTATGAAGAACACAGCACAAATATGTTTTATAAGAATCAACCATATTGATTTAAAGATAAGCTTTATGAAGACTGAAATACAATATTCAAGAAAGAGCAAGAAGAAAGAACTTAGAAGTGGGCCAGATTTAGCTCAGTGGTTCTGGCGCCTGCCTTGCAAGCGCAAGGTCCCAAGTGAGATCCCCGGTACAAAAAAAAAAAAAAAAAGAACTTAGAACTAAGGAAGAGAATTTCAGATCTATAGTTACTCAAAGGACAAAAAAAGTGAGAAATTTGTCTATTTTATTAACTCTCACAGAGCAGTGCATAATAGCTCCCAGAAACACCAGTTCCTGAGATTTAGTGGTAGACATAACGTTTATTAGAAATGCAGTGGTCTACCAGTCACTACATAGCTTTTAAGCTCTGATTTAATTCTTAGCAACAGCAAAGGCAACAGTTTTCAGTTCCTTTTCAGTTCACTCAAAATTGAAAGTTTTAGTAGACTACAAAAGATGGAAAATAAGTAAATGAAATCCAAATGATTGCAAATATGAAAATGAGAGCATAGCCAAGTCCCGAGAGCAGATTGGAGCTGGAAAGAAGCAAGCAGCTAAAATGCTAGGAATAATCTTGGGAAGAAATGTGCAGACTTTGCTCTTTGTGTCCTTCATAGTGTATCTCTGAGTGCCAATATCTAAAAGTATGAGAAAATGATGTGAATTTAAACCAGAAAACCTGTCCAAGGTTTCACTGGCAAATATCAGCTTGTATTTTTCACTCAGTAAAAGGTGTATGAGGTGCAATGAAAAAATAAGGTGAATGTTTAGTTTTTTTAAATCTACTAGAGGAAAAGATACATTGTCGTTACTATCCCCTCCAAATATCCACCCTCATTTCAAACACACACACACACACATACCCTATCATTCTTTCTTTCTCTCTCTCTCTCTCTTTTTTTTTTTTTTTGTACTCAGGACCTTGTGCTTGCGAGGCAGGCAGTGGCACCAGTGAGCTAAATCCTCAGCCCCTACCCCAACATTCTTGACACTGAAGCAGCTCTGGAAGTTCTCCTTCATGCATTGTGCTGTCCTGGCTGACTTGATGGCCTTAATCTATTTAAAATGTTTACCTTTCATCATAATTTTGACTTTGGAGAAGAGCCAGAAATCACAGGGTGCCAAACGCAGTGAAAGTGTAGGAGCACATAGTGTAATGTTTTTGAGCCTGACTTTCCAATAGTCGATACTCAGCTGCACTATTCGCTGAGTTTTATAACATCTCCCAAAAATACTCACAAAGGAAGACTTTCAGACTGGTTCACAAGGTGACAAGGATGATGGAGTGAGTATGTTTGAGGCAAGTGTGAGTATTTTGAGAAAATTTTGAAAATATATTCTTTTACTATGTGAATTTTTAAATTAAAATTCACTATATATATTGATCATTCTGCATTATAGATACCAGATAACTTTAAATATCATTATAAAATCATAAAAAACTGTTTCAGTATTATATCCCGCATTAGGCTATTGAAACAGATCTAGTATCCTCAAATCTTGCCAGATTCATTCACACCAAGAGTCCACAAAGCAGTATAATGAAAGCACAATATGAAAGAGGTTTGGTGCAGTCATTATTCTGAATTGTCAAGAACAAGAAAGGGGCTGGAGTGCAAGCTTTTAAATTCTATTTTACCAAACCTATAGTGTAGGGAATTATTAGGAGCCTAGCTATACTTACAGCTAAGAACAAGGTCTATGATGCATCACTTTGGAAGTACTATGAAGCAAGATTTACATGAAATGATTAGCTCATATAGAAATTCTAAATTCACACACCTTTTGTCATGTGAATGGCACATTTTAGAATCTAACTTAGATGTCTTCTCTTTATAGCTACAGGAAGATATCACTAGCCTAAGCAATGAGGATGCCAAGCAGGTCAAGATAAATTTAAAAGGGAAAAATTTGAGGACATCAGAAGAAGACAAGAAAATGAGTAGGATAAAATGAACAAAATAATAAACATCCATATTCCTGAAAGGGATCGAATTGATTAAATATGAATGCAAATTATTATTTTACAATTTAAAAGATGGCATGATCAATGGAAACAAAAGCAAAGAGTTAGTTTTGTAGAAGTATTAAATGAAAATATTGGCCACTGTGCTAGCTTTTTGAAGCAATGACAAAGTACCTGAGGAAATCAACTTAAAAGAGGAAAGGTTTAGTTTGGCTCATTGTTTCGAGGTTTCAGTCCAGGATCAGCTGCCTGTGGGTCTGAGTTTGGGTCTGAAGTAAGGCAGGAATGTTATGGTGGCAGGAGAATATGGTAGAGAAGGCTGTTCAAGTCATGAGAGCCAGAAAGGAGAGAGAAGGAGGGAAGGAGAGATAGAGAGAGAGAGAGAGAGAAATTACAACTTTCAAAGGCATGCCCCAAGTGATTTTCCACCAATGAGGCAGCACCTCCTAGAATCTCTACCACCTTCTGATTGCATCATGAGCTGGGGGGCAAGCTTTCAACACATGAGCTATTAGGGAACATTTACTATACAAACCAGAACAATAACAACAACAAAAAAATAGCTATATAGTCTGATTGGAATAATAAAATCCTGAAATATGAGTGAGCACACATATTCACAGATATGATCAGACAGTGATAAAGATGTAAAATTTTTAACATATATTCCAATGGTGGAGTAAATAGAAAGACTCATGGTCTGAGATAATGAACGTTCATGATGTACAAAAGCAATTCTATAAATATTAGACAATGCCACTGAAGTTTAAAAACATAAGTGATATAAAATATTAAAGCTTTCATAGATAAAACACAGATATCTAGAGAGAAACAAAAGAACTGTTTTTCTTAAAAATATCATAACTGATTGGAATTCTGGCCTCTTCCCCTCTCTCTTCTACTGAGGTAAGATTTCCAAAGGCAGCTCCTAATGCGTGACTCCTGTGCCAAGCCGTTTTTGTCTTAGAGCCACTGTCTATGGACTGAAACCTGAACCTAAAGAAATCTCTGCTCCTTTAAGTTATGTATGTCAAGGATCTTGTCCCAGCGATGGAAAAGTGACTAAAACACTACTTTATGCACCTTTTACTACCATTGTGCTGGAGAGCTACATTAGATATCAGACTGTCTTTTGGGCCTCATCTTTGCTTCTATTAGCTTTGTGATGAAGGAGGAGCCAATGAAATTTTTCTTCTCTTGGCCTCAGTTACTTCACACCAAGTGGGGAGATCAATAATTAACCTACCTGTTTGACATGGTCATTAAAGATTCATGTGATGGAACAGAAAAAAAATTATAACGTGAATAATTTAAGGATGATTTCAAGTGTTGGATAATCATGTATAGACAGAAATTCTGAAAGGAAATATAAAAACCCTGGATCAGGAAACAGATCCCATTTTACTTACATATATGTTTATTGAGATAACATCACATGAAAAGAGCCCCCAAATTTAAAATATTTAGAAATGTTCTATCAGTTTTTCTATTTTGATATAGATATTAATATTTATTTTGGAATTACATGTATATATAATCGTGCATGAGTATACCAGCTAAATAATAAAATTTAGAAAGTGTAATCATTGGGATTATAGATATAATTATATAGATATGCAAACTAATAACTAAAATACTGAGTATCACTAAAATTATGGAGAAAATTTTAAGGTTAGAGAAGAAAAGTGTTATCACTTTGGGCTTCAATGGTGACCAAATAAATTAGATTTCATTTCAGTGGTTAGTGCAGAACTGAAGTAGACACTTCCTTCTTCATTATCACCATTGTTATGTCTCCCTATATGAATTATACTTATTAACTTACTAACATTGTTAATAATATGTAAAAATCTAAAGAGTCCATAATTCTATTTGAGTATAAATGGCTCATTTTTGAATGTCTAATTCTGTGATCTGCTCAATAATTAGAAAACATTTATCCTAATTTTTATGTAATGTGTTCCAAATAAACAGGTAGATAAGCATATTTTAGGTTCATATTATCAAGTGAAATTATAGAAGCCTGTGAAGCTTGTTGTGTAAGATGTATTTCTTGAATAATGAAAGGAAATTACTTTTAAAATGTAAGAAGAAAACCAAAAATCTAAGTACCATAAAAGTCAAAATTATCATAACTTTCTGAATTCTTTTCTAGAGGCATTTTTGAAGTTTGTATAGACTTAGACAGTGTCAAAGATTTTAATGGAGGGAAAGAGACAAAATATCTGGTTTAGAATTGTCAATCGCCATTCAGCAATCTTTGTTTTCACTATTCTTCTGCAGTGCTGCACGAAAAGAACATAAAATATCACAGTATTTCTGGTTTATTTGCACGATGACAACTCTGAGCCTAGTTATTCAGCCACTAAGAAAGCAATTAGCATTATGGCAGAGGACTGTATCTGATAATTAACAATTCAACTTTTAGAATATGAGCTGGTTTCTTTTCTAAGGGGCCTTGCAGAAATCATTTTTTGTAGGAAGAACTTAATAAAATTTTCTTCATACACCAGAAACTTAATTATGATTCTTTGCTACAGTCATTTGTATTTCAATGTGCTATATATACCAATAACTTTGAATAGACGTTTATGTATAATTAGGTACTGAATAATAATGTTTGTATATTAACAACAATACATTGCATCGTGGCTGTTTTGTAATTTCAAATTACATAATGTTACTATATTGGATCACATAATTTAATATACATTTAAATAAATATCCGAATTGTTTGTTCATAAATATATCCCAGTTACTAATTTTTGAGGTATCTGGGAACCAATACTTTGAAAAACAAACTATTATGTTCAAGACCTTGATATAAACTCTATAATTTCCAGAAAAATCTGAAATTTAATCACACTTTTGTTAACTTAGAATTTCAGGTTAATTTTCTTTTTCTTTTGTGTCAGTGTATGTACACTAGATGTGATTTAAAAAATACAGTGAATATTTAAATTTTAAAAATCATTACATTAAGAGATACTTTGTAATGAAGCCTCCTTACTTTACCCCTATCACTTTAAACACACTTTCCCTGTCATTCTTGATACTTTCTGAAGCAGTTCTGGAAATCCATTTTCTTACCTTTAGTTGTTCCCTCACAGCTGCCTGCATGTCCTGAATCCATTCAAAATGTTTACATCTCAAGGTGATTTTGACTTTGGGGAATATCAAGAAGTCCTACCATCCCAGATACTGTGAATAAAGTGCACGTGAACAGTTGTAGCATTTTTATGAGCCTGTCTTTCCTTTCAAAAAGCATTCTGCAACAGCACTCGCTGTATTTAATTCCATCTGGTAAAGACACTCACAAAACAGAACTTTCAGGACTACTTCAGAAATTGGCAATGATGGGATAAGTGTATATGAAGCAAGGGGGATTAATGACAATGTGTGTCTTACTGTAATAAAGACTTAATTGAAATAGTCACTATGCATTTCAATTATATCCCATATATATTTATTTCAGGAAGTGTACCCTTTTATTCTGAAACCAGTAACATAAAATCCAGACAGCATTAACATGTGGAATGAGAATTCTATTTTGAAACTACCTATTTAATTCATACCTGTTTATAAATAGTTATTTGAATATTTTTTTAAAATGTTGTATATATTTTCTCCTAAAAAGTGAGACTCAGAATATGAGACATGTTACGTTCCCAATAGTATGGATTTTCTATTTTAAATCATATTCATAATTATTATTGGTGATAAATTTTCTAAGTCTAAGAGTCAGCCAAGCGTTATGCTATACCCATTTACCAATGTTAATTTTGGCATTACATATATAATTCTTACATACAGTATCCTTCTGGAATCTTCTGGTGACTTTTGCATAGTAAATTTTATATATAAAAAAGATCTAATATCTTGGTAAATCCTTAAAACAACTATGGATATAGAATTATTTTATTTTTGAATGAAATTATAATCTTTTAATTGAGGGAATTTAAAATAACAGTAATAGCTTTTTGTCCCTGATAGTCATAGACTTCTATCATCTTGTCCCATGAAATACTGGGATTTCCCTACTCTGATGAACAGAATACTAAAGAAATTTTGATGTATGATGTCTTATACCAGGTCCAAAAGGTATTATTGCATCCATCCAACCTGATTGTTGGATTGGTGGTTCTGGAGAAAGTTAGACACCATCAATTAAAACAAGCAAAAACAAAGCCAAGAATCCGAATAGAGGGAACAAATGTAGAGGAAAAGTTTAGTCTAGAATAAAAAACAGTTTGCCAGAGATGAGACTGAACCCCTACTTTTCATTCAAGCCATCCTTGATTGTGGTCCCAGGTGCCATCTTATTGCAAATCCAGCAGCGAATCCAAGCAAAAATCTTGCAGCTGAGGCTTTCCTAATTTTCTTACCAAATGAAATTTTGAAATATAATGAATTCAAAGTTTCCATAAATTGTTGTTTAGGGTATTGTTTATAGTCAGTATTATAGTAATCAATTTCAGAAACAAAAAATTACATATAAATATTATAATACAAAAATGTACAAATATTTGCTTTCTTCTTATTATTTATTTTTTTATTAACTATATTGGGATCATTGCAGATGTACATGCAATCATAGAAAATGATCCAAAGAGAACCCTGGAATTTTTCTAGTTTCTTATAGTGATTATAGCTAAAAAAAACTAGGACGGTGTGTTGTAATAAATCTAGTTTGTCAAGGAAACCAGAAGATAATGCTAGAACTAAAAAATCAAATAACTCAAAATCTGAGTAAATGGGCTAAACAACACAATAGGGCAGAGGAATAATGAATGAATCTGAAGATAGAGCAATGTAATAAAATCTGAAAAACAGAGAAAATGTACAGATACTCAGCTTACAAATGGACTAAGTCCCAATAAATCCCTTGTAAGATTTAAGTATCATAAGTTGAAAGTGCTTTTAATACAACCTATTAAACAGCATAGCTAAGCTTAACTTAAAAAATTCTCAGAACACTCACATTAATTTACAGTTGAGCAACATTATTTAATACATAATAAAATGTTCAGTAACTCATGTAATTTATTCAGAACATGATAAAATGTGAAAACACCAAACACAGTACCTAAAATTTCTGGAAACATAGAGTGCATTGCAGTGTCAGGTGTTTATACTCCAAGATCATGTGGCTGCCTATGAGCCCTGGCCCACAGCCAAGACCCAGCAGCACCAGAAAGTAACCCTTGGGCTGCTAGCACTAACCAAGGAATAGATCTGTGCTCGAGGTTTAAGATATGTTTTCCACTGAACCTGTATTGCTTTAACACTGTTGTAAAGTCAAAAAATTATAGGTTTAATCAACTTAAGTAGGTGACTCTGTCCTGAAAAACAGATAGCACAGTCAAGAGAACACAAAAGAAAAAATAAAATTAGAGATTCGTCTATCTTTAACTCTTTTAAACACATATGTTTTAAATCAGTAATTAAAGCAGAGCTTGGTAAGATGAATTAGAAAACATGCCCTAACTTATTCTGACTAAAAGAAATTCGCTTTAAATATAAAAGGAGTAGATTGAAAAGAAAAATATGGAAAGGACACAATATGTACATATCAGTTGTAAAAAGCACTATCATACAAATGTAAATATTTCTTAGAAAAATAATATGAAAGGTAACAAGGTATCTTGGTTCCTACTTCTAATTTCAAATTGAACTTCATTGAACAGTTTTGGACACTTCATATTCAACTGAGAGCTTTCCACAACATATCGGTGTCACATATTTTTCCAATTTCTGCTGACATGCTTTCACTGAAATCACAGGAATGTACTTATCTACCTAGAAATATTGATCAGACTATGAAGTGCTTAATATTAATGGAGAACAGGACATGTTTAACAAAATCACCTGGGAGAATGGAAATGAATGCTTCAGATGAAAAATTTGGAATAGCAAAAATAAGGTCCCTAGAATAGAAACAACCAAAAGAACAACCACAGAGTTCTCTCCATCTGTCTCCTCCTTCCTGTAGCTTCAGTCTTCTTTTCTGGAATGATAAACTTCAAAAAGTATTAGCCCTCAATTTTGGTCTCTGCCTTTGCTTTACATGAAACATGATCTATAACATAATAAAATTCTTAGAGGTATTCAGTTGTCTAGGTAGACAATATTCATATCAGCAGTCTATTTTCTAATTTACTTAATTAGTTGTGATTTCTTAATATTTTAATGAAAAATTAACAGTGTTCTTGGTTATGATTGCAAATGCTTATGCTTACAGTAAAAAGTGCATATTTTTTCAATATTTCAGCATTTCAAAATATTAAATATAAGAACCTTCTTTTGCTCATAGTGAAGACTGAGATTTGAATTTTTTACCTTAGAAAGAAATAAAGATATTTGTCATGTAGACATGTAAACACTCCCGTTGTGATGATTAGACACCCTACAAAAGCTCATTATATAAAAATTAACAACACCCTATTTTGAGAGTATCATAATTCTTATTTCATGTATTTAGTTGTTCAAGACTATAGCTTTGCTAAACTCAAAGCAAAATTTGGCCATTCTGAGGAAATTTCAATCTAGTCTTGCTTTATGGAAAAATCATGGTAATGTTTTGACTTAAAATTTAGCAATGTTTGCAGAAAATATTGATTTAAAAATTATTGGAAAGATTACTTTCATTTATATGCAGATGGCACCTTTATGTGTTATGCCAATATTAGTTTTTATATGTACATTTAAATTTCCTCTTCAAAGAAAATGTTCATTTTATATTAAAACAGAGGCCTTTGAGTATAACACACCCCAGGCAATACAGCATGTGATATGTCACAACTTCCTATTTATTCCTAAAAGAAAATTTTTAAAAATACTGAAATGACAAATAATAAAGGTAAAATCCCATTTTTGTCCTGTTCTGATTTGACTGATATAATCACACTTGAATAAGTGAACCAGAACTTATCAGAAAGAGTTTTCAGTCTTTATCTAATTTATCTCTCCTTTACATTCCTAAGGTTACAATATAATGGATGTATGGGTTCAGGGGAAATGTGTTTTTTATTGATATTGCAGTATAGTAAACATTTTTGTGTCAATGATTTTGGTCATTATGTGAGAGTGATGGAATCACTCATAAAACAGTTTATAGAGAAGTTTTTCTTGATACATTAAGTAGTATACAAAGACAATGTTCAGCTTCTTCACTCAAGAAATATTGGTTAGTGGTAATTATAGAAGATTGATCATCATCAATTTGATTTGATTCCATGAATAATACTAGCACAGAATTATCTTTCCTGATAACAGAGGCTTGCTTCAGATTTAAGAAAAATATTATATCTCCCAAAGACACTAAGAGGTTAATTTTAATAATTTTAATAATTTAGAAATATTCTCAGAAACTCGAATACTATTTAACCTATTTTCAGTATAATTTCTCCTTTGAAATGCAATAATCCAGAATATTCCTAAATTATTTATTAGATATTTCAACACTTTTAAAAACTAATGTAACATATTTTAGTTTATTTTCTGAATTATATGATAACAATTGATTTTACCTCAACAAATAATATTGAGCATTAAATAAATGCTGATAACACCCCTTCCTTTCTTGAAACATAATTTTAAAGTTATAAAAAGCTAGCTAGCAGGCTATATAGCTAGATGGATAGACAGTTACTGAACATTATTAAATAGTTACATATTGTATAAGATAATAAATAATATTTCATATGATTTTAGTCATCAATACCATATTTATAGACATAACTGCTATACATTTTTATGCCAGTAAAAACATATTACAATCAATATGCATAGGATTGAACATATATTCTAATATATAGATACCTTTAACTCTATAAGATTTTTACAACAGATATTTCTGGATATAAGGTATGCATAAATTAAAATTTTATATTTATTTGAATTTCTTTTAAAATTTTTAAATATTTCTCATAAAGACAAACAAGTCTCAATAATCATGTTTATTGTCCACTTCTTTAATAGCATTATCTATCATAGTAATTTTGGTTAAAAAACTAAAGTCAATAATCAGCATGTAAAAACTGTCAAATCAAGCATATCCACATAAATGAAAATAATATAAAGTATTAATATTATTGAATACATTGTATCTTATGGGTTGCATTAAAAGCACAAATGGTGAAACATTCAGATATTATTTTTTACTATAAATCTATTATTACTCTTGATATGCTTAGACATATATAATATCATATTCCATATATTTCAATAGTTATTCTAAGCAGAAACCAAACATTTTGAGCTGATTAGCCAACATTCTGATTAGAAATTTCATATATCAGAGGTATTTTGTAAACATGTTTCTGTAACCTTAAACTTGGCTGAAAACCAAGGGCTCTGTATATTAAGAGTGGTGTTTTCAATAGTAAAAATAGTAACTTGATAATGAAATATTTGAAGTGGGATTTCAGTTTTCAAGTGAGTGGTATTCACAAACATATTCTGTACCAAAGAACCTTGAGACATGCCACAGTGTGTAACTAGAGTTCTCCATTATCTGATGTGTATCAAGTAAACTCAACCCTGAATTATTTTTATCATTCTAAAGTATTAAGTATTTATTGTTCCACTTGCCATACTCTAAAAATCTTTTTTTTTCCTAGATATGTTTTAACAAAATAAATATTTAATGTTTTTCAAATTGTTTTGGCACTAAAATGGTTTATCAATTACCAGTCTGGAGTCAAGCCTGGAAAGGTCAAAACATACAGTCCAGTTGTTTTGGATAGGAGGGTTTACTAGAGTGATACTGTATGGACACAAAATGTCTAGCAGGTTGAAGAAACATAGAAAGGAAGACGATGTCCCTAGGAGAATTGCGATATGACCCTGAGAAACATCTGGTAGCTCTGGTTCTGAAAAGCAAAAGGTGAGTGTTTGTATTAAAAGAGATCAGAGATATTCCCCTGAAATCACACTGGACCCTGTTGATGGTCCAAAAAAGCCTGCCTAGGCATTGCTAAAATCTCAAGAGAAGGCACCACTCATGGGGTGCCAGAATCACCAAGAGCATCATTCATGACAGAGCAATGCAGCTGCTTTACTGCCAGGGCTTTCCTTGGGGGCTACTCGTCAGCAGGTGGGACAGCTTTTCTCCTGGGGGACCAAGAAAGAGGGTATGCACTGCAGGAGCTGAAACTACTGCTGTTACTGCCATAGGCCATGCCTCTCCTGTTGATGCAAAGATAATTCCAAGAAAGACAGAAGTAGGAATTGCTAGAATTACTTCATCTGAAGTCTAATCTTCTAGGATTTCCATTGGCCGAAAAGAGCTAGAATCCAGTTGATAATAAAAACTGCATATAATTTTCCCCAAACTTGTCCCTGTCCCCCGTAGTACATAACATACATAACATATCTCAATTCTTTTTTCCACTTCATATAAATAGACATATATGATATATAGGAATTTCATATATATATATATATATAGAGAGAGAGAGAGAGAGAGAGAGAGAGAGAAGTTAGATGGTTTTGATATTACAAAGCAAATAGGCTTGTGTTACTCTAATTTTCATTGCTATGAGAAAATCAATTTAAAGGAAAAAAGTATATGGACAGTTGAGACCCTTAGGTAGGATTAGATTAGGGAACTGGGCTCCTCTAAGGAGAAAGGAAGTAGCTTCTGCATTTCAGCAAGCAGTGGAGCTGACAGCCGAATGCTTGGAGACCTGCTTCCGCGCAGTTATTCTGAGCTGAAGTCTGTGGTTTTCATGCCTGGAGGTGACACTGTCTCTCCTAGTGCAGGTTGCCATGCCTACCCACATTTCCCTATTAGTCAACAAGGCCACACCCCTAGCAACAAGCCCAATATCCAGTTAATCAAGTGTTCACCCTCAAAGGGCTGGAGACGGGACCCATACCCAGTAAAACAAGATAACAGCCCCAAATTCAGCGGTGTTGGCTGGCTGCCTGGGCCCAGCCACTCCTCCGGAATGTCTCTTCACTACTTCCTCTTCCAATACTTACAATAAAATTACTTTCCCTTTTCACTGGTCTTCTGTTCTTACTCCTCTTCCTCTTTCTACATCGGAGAGAGAGAATCCCGGCAAGGGTGAGTCTGGGGACCCGTAGATCCCAGACTCACCAGATGTAACAAAGGGATTAGTTTGGAGAATGGTTTTCATCCACGATCAGGTGGCTTCAGTGTTCTTAGGCCCAGGTGAGGCAGAGCAGCATAGGAGGAGGGCATGTCAGAGGAAAGCTGCTCACCTGGTGGGGGTAGGAAGCAGAGGGAAGGAAAGAAAAAGAGAGGAAAGAATGGAAGTCAGGCTCATCCTCCTGTGAACCATCCCTCAGTGTAGCCACTCTCTCCAGTTTTCCATCACCTCCCAACAATGGCAGCAGATGATTAGATGAATATATAGATTAATCCTCTAGTGAAGTCAGAGACCTAATGATCCATTCACCATCCCAAATCCTCAACTGATGACCAGGTCTCCAGCATATGTGGGGAACATTCGAGATCCAACACACAACCCTTTTAAAAATTAATAATCTATTACACTACAACTGATTTTGTCAAATATATTGATGATAATTTAGTTTGGATTTCAAATATTGTGAAAAAGTATTGCCCCATTAAACTGGTATGTATTTACAATTATTTAATGAATGAGGAGCCATAATATGCATTTTTCTATTACTTTTTGCAGTGTTGGGGATTGAAACTAGAGCCCAATGCATATTTGGTGAGGGAAAAATCCCTGAGCTTAATCTCCTTTCCTATAATGTCCATATAAAACATGGCATACCATTTTGATCTTAGCCTTTCAGAATTGAAAGATCTGTGTCTTCTCTTTCAAATGAATTTCTAAAATTGCAACCATCAAACAATTTGGTTTCTTTAATTTAAATAGTTGATGTACTCTGTGGTGGATTAACTAATGGCCAACTTTGAACGGCCAGCTAAACTGAATCAGTGTGCTTCTGGTGTGGAAGACACACCTAAGAATTGATGCAAACAGCATAATTAGAGAACTAGAGGAGAAGATTGTTTACTGTTGATTTTCTTGGAAAATCTTGTGGTGGCTGGTTTTCCTAGTGTGAACTTGGCTGTTTTCATCATTGGAGAAGCTCGGGTCCTCACTGTCCTTGAGAACGGCTGCTATTCTTGTCAGGAGAGCCCTGATCTTTGCCTTGAGCATTGCTTCCTGGCTCCAGTGTGAATTCCCCAGCCTGGTGGCACAGATGCTTTTTCCCACCAGTGCAGGCTTTCTAGCTTCCATCACTGGCCTTTGTGCCTTCCTGGTGCAGATCTTTGATACAGGCAAACATAGAACACTGTTTTAGGTTTTAGGCTGGTTGGACTCATGGAGGACATTGCTTTGGACCCTAGGCTCTCAGCTGGAATTGTGAAGGACATTGCAGTGGGATCCAGGCCCTCAGGTGGATTCTTCAAGTCTCTAGTGGGCAGACAGGTCTCTTGCACTCCTCTGCATTTGACTTTTTGGGTGACTATTATAAAATAATCCTATAAATTATGTGTCCTATATTTAATCTATTCCCTTGCAAACCCTGACTACAACCAAATACTATGGCTAAGTTTTACCTCTGTGAGCAAATCCAGTTTGTGGTTGTTATTCTAAATGCTACAGTGATAAAATATCAATATTTAAATGTATTATTTTCTATCACTAAATCTTTAATTTTTGTCTTTATTGGAATAAAGTTCTGTTCCTCTACTGAATTGCAGGTATATCTTGACAGAAATTATACAACTTTCATTATCTCTGCCTGTGATCTCCTTTTTCTGATGCATAATTACACATGCTGTTTTTATGTTGTTCTGAGACATAGTTCATATATAAATAAGTCACTGAAAATTGCACATCATCATCGCAAATGGTTTCAGAGTATTAATATTACTTCCTAACCTCCAAAACAAAAAGAAAAAAATTCTCATACACAATACTAGTCCTTTTCCATTTCTCCTTATGCTTCCCACCTCTGATTCCAGGCATATAATCAAATTTGTTTCTATACATTTCCCTATGCCAGACATTCCTATGAAATTGAAATCAACTAATTCAAGTAATTTGAGTATCCTTTTCTCAATCTCCTTAACTATATTCACAATTTGATGGCATTATTGGGAAGTAATGTAAATCCTTCTTTCTTTAAGTTGATTTTCTCATAGCAATGGAAAGCAGATTAACATAAGCCTAATTGTTTGCGTTTCAAATCAACACATTCCTACTTCTCAACAAACCTATATTTTTCTCAATCTTGTTAGCTACAAATTTTCCCTATTTTTTTCACATTCCAGAGTTTGATTTGATTGATTTCTTTATTTTGTATTCATTTTATTTCTTTGGCACTCTTTCTTATTTTTTTTCCTGTATTTGAGCTTTTGCTTATTTTTGTTTCTAGCATATTTTATGAATTTATGAAGTTTAGATTATTAACTTTAGAGATTCCTTTTTTCTTTTTAAAAATATGCTAGTTACAGCTACAACTTTCTCACTGACCAAATTGTTTCCCATAAATTTTGTTATGATATGCTGTTCATTCACTTCAAAGTATTTCTAAGTTCTTTGATGATTCTTTTATTGACTCATTTGTTATTTAGGAATATTGTTTCTTTTCATCTTAATTTACACATATTAATGAATTTTTCAAATTTTTTTTGTTATAGAACTGTTATTTCACTAAGAAAGAAAATACTTTTCTAGGATTTTCATTGTTTTGAATACATTTAAGTTTGCTTTATAGCTTAATAAGTGCTCTATTTTCAAGGACCAGAGTTTGATCCCTGGAACCAAAAAATAAAATGAAATAAATAAAAATAAAATAAATAAAATAAAATAAATAAAAATAAATAAAAATAAAATAAAATGAAAAAATAAAATGAAATTTAAAATAAATAAATAAATAAATAAATGCTCTATTCTGAGAAATGTTTCAGGAGTAAGAGAGAATTTGCATTGATGTTGGATCAAAAGTTCTGGAGATGCCTGTTAAGATTCCTTGAGTTTGAGAGGTATTCTAATCATGTTTTTTCTTCATTTTCTTCTGGTAACCTGAAGTACCCATTGTTTAATATGCAGTTTTAAAGTAGACAACTATTGTTTCGAATTACATATTCCTTCAATGCTTTTTATTTTGTTTCCTATAACTTGGCTTTCTTTTTAGATCCATATTTGTGTATCATTGCTATATATTTAAGGATATATGTTTTAGTATTATAATATGTTGCCTCCAGATTTTTTTTTTTTTTTTTTTTTTGGTACAAGGGATCGAACTCAGGACCTTTTTATGCTTGTGAGGCAGGCGGCAGATTCACTGAGTTAAATACCTGGTCCCTTTTATTTGTTTTAAATGTTTTTCTTTCTATTGGTAGAAGAGCCCCCATTCTTCTTTAGTTGTTGTCTGTATTATATACTTTTCCATAATTTTAGTTTCTACGTATTTGAATTCAATGTGTGTCTCTAGTAGACAATATGATTGATGATATTTTTCTTCATATCTCATTCTTATTTTCCTTTGTCTCCTTTTCACTACTTTCTTTTGCATTAGCAAATATTTAGTTTAAAATTTTAATTACTTTAATGATATTCACTATATTTCTGCATTACTTGGTTAAATGGTTATTGTATTTCCTCCCTATATATTTTAATTTATCAAAATGTACATGAGTACAGTAATTTAATTCCAGTAGATAAAATATATTGTTCTTATATTGCTCTGTATTTTTTCTCCTTTTTGAGCTTTTAAAACAACATTTTTATTAAATTACATACCAACTAATACATTGCTATATTTATTACTTCATGGAGTTTATTGTCCTTTGGATTGAGAGAAGAATATATATATTTGGTTGTAGTCATTTTACCATTTTTATTTGTCTTCATTTTTCCTTATGTATTTGACTGTCTGACATCATTTCCTTATTTTACATTAGCTTTGTACCTGCTTTACCACCTGGTCCCTTTCTATAAGTTATACAATTATGTTAATGTTATTTGTTAATTATATTAATGTTGTTTGTAAAGCTGCCTTTTAAACCTGTTAAGAAAATACATATTTTTAATTGGTTTTTATTGTTCTCGGTGTATATGTATGTCTATGTGTATAAATGAGTAAATAACTATTTAGAGTCATTTACTTTCTATGAGTTGGAAGAATTCTCTTTTGCATTTCTTGTTTGATTCTCCAGGAGCAAATTTTCTCAATGTTTGTTTATCTGTAAATGTCAACTTTATTTGTTAAGGACTTTGGGTCATATAATATATTTAGTGGAAAGAATTTATTTCTTCATTTGTTATATTTTCATTCTGAATTTTGAATAGGTCATACCATGTCCAGGCCTCCTTTATTTTAATAAGAAGACAATAGTTAATCTAGTCAGTGGTCCATTACAGGTAATAAATAATTTTTCTTGGTGCCTTAAGGAATTTCTTTTTATCTTGGCTTTTGGTAGTTTTAATCTTTAAAAAAAAATCTGTACTTGATCGATGTGTATGTATCTGATTTATAGTTCCTTAAACTATGGAAGATTATTGTACTGATCATGTTGTGGGGGTTTTCAGCAATTCATCAAACATATTTTTTCCTTTATCTGTTTCTCTCCTCCAGGTCCTCACATCATTCTCATTAGTGTTATAGATAAAAACTCTCATCTCGCTAGCGTTCGGTTTATTTTTCTTTATTATGTTGTCTGTATTATTCATATTGTATAATCTTTAACATAAAGTTCACTGACACTTCTAGTAATTCAATTTTGACACACAATAATATTCAAATCCAGAATTTCAATTTTTCAAAAATAATTTCTTTATTAAGATTTAGTGTTTCATGAGATATTGTCATCATAGAATCTTTAATTTTTATATATTTTTTTCTTCTAAGTCCCACAAAGCAATCTTTACACAGGTAATTTCTATCCGTGCCTTGTTTCCTGACTATATTCACCTTCATCTTCCTTTTTGCCATTGTTGAAAACTAGGTAATGCATTGTGTGGATTCCAGAAAATGGTCTCTTCTGTCTTTAGGGCTTATTGTTGTTGTTTGTCTATTTATATATAGCTACTGGTATTCTAAGCTTTTATTCTGGCCATTGAAGCTCCATCTTATTACTGAGCTGACTTATAAAATAGGGGCTCCAGTATTTTATACCCAAGATGAAGTCTCAGCCCTATACAGCTTGGAGCTAGGTAGATGACTGGAGCCCCAGCTCCTTGGCTGTACTCACCTGGAGTTAACTCTTGAAATGTGAAGTTGAGGATATTGAAAAATGATGGTAATCTACTTCTCTTCTCATTGTGATACTGCATCCCTCAACTGGAAGGCGGGGGCAGGAGAGGAATCCACACATCACCTGAGTAGACTTGTTAATCTTGACCTCAGCTAGGCACTATGACAGAAGAACTGTAGACTTCACTGTTCTTACCAAGATTTATTATATGTACCTTGAATAAATGTTTCTTCTTTTTTTCCATATTTTTAGAAAAAAATTCAGGTAATTTAAAAGCTAATTTCTTTATTATTTTTTTTAATTGTGTGGTGGTTTCAGCTTATTTCATTGAGAGAGGCTGTATAATTCCTCCGTTGTTATTAAGAAAATATTTTCCAATAGCATAGCTGTATGTACTTTTTGCTGAAATTGTATAGAATCACTTATGAAATGAGTTGAAACTAATACAAATTTTTAGAAATTTTGTATTACTAAAAGATGATTTTCTGTCACCTAAAATAAATATATTAATAATATTTTGTATCTTTTTATTGTATATATTATAATATAAAAACAAATATTTTAGTTGAGTTAAAATTACCAGTAAGACAGGAAATGATAAAATATAAATTCCATGTAGTGTAGGGTTAAAAATAGTAATTGTTACCAAGGGAATTAAATATGCATTATTAAAGATGTTCTCTGATACTTTCATCTTTATTTGATTTACGAGCAATTCCTTTTATCATTACTGCAGCCTATGAATGAAGCCGCTTGAATCCACAGTCATTTACATTAAATACAATCGTTTTGAAGTAAAAACTGTTAGCTGGAAAGAAGAGAAGTAAAAATTGCCTTTTGCTATAAATTATTTTGAATGTAACATATAATCTTCTGAGAAACATATTTCGGAGAGGCATGCAAAAAGTGCACTCGAAATATATTGAAAGGCTAAAATTCTCTTTAGTTTTCTTGTGAAAGAGGAAAAATATTTTATGATCTAGTTAACAGGTGAAGTATTCTTTTGCTGTGTTAGAGCTCCCCTATGTGGCTGTTTGGTTGAGAGACACTAAGGGTTTAACAATGGATTGTAATTTAACCTAAATTAAATCCCTAGATTTTTTTCAATATAAATATATTGATGTAATCACCTATAAACCATTTTCAGAACCATAAAAATGATTGTTTTTATTTTTATGAATTAAAATGCCCTGGGAAATTTTCATAGAATGAAATTCAAATGAAGAAATAAAGTTAAATGTTATACAGTATATATTAGGTAAATTTGTGCCTAAGTCAATGTATACTAATTTATCATACTTGATCAGACATTTAGGTTTGAATTTTTTTCCATGACCATTAGTGAAGAAATTTTACTTCTCTTCATTTAGTTGATTTCTCTTTATCAAATTAATATATGGACTTTTAGAGACAAGAAAGGATAAAGAAATAATGTGGCCAACAATATACTGAAAATTTTGTAGGGAATATAATTCATGTAAACAAATGTCAAATAATTCAGGTGAGTACTGACAAATATTTTTTTTTTTGGCTTGACCAAACTTTATTCAGGATTTAGCATCTTCTGCTAGGTCTCTGTGCAATTCCTGTTAAATTTGTTACAATAGGGTATCATAAATTTCAAAAAGGTGTAAGAAAGTCTTCTGAAAGTTTCACCATAGAAAATGATAAATATTGATCTAGAGATTTTTAACCTGATTTGAATGTATACTTGCCTCAAAACATCACCTTACCCAATTACATTATATATAATCAACAATTTTGTGTGTCTGTTATACATAAATGTAATTTAAGTAAATTTTTAAAAAATGTTTTGAGACAAGGTCTAGATATGAAATTCAGGCTGACCTTAAACCCACTGTTAGCCCAGGCTGAACCTGAACTTGCAGTTCAGCCCCCCAAATCCTGGGGTTGCAGGGGTTAGACACCAAGCACAGCAGCAAATAATTTTTAAATTCAGTTTTTGCAAAGATTTTTGTTAAGTTAGTTTAGTAAGAATCCTCCAACTTCCATATCTAATCAGTCTCAATATCAGTTGTATTTCTCATTTCCACGGTCCCTCAGTCAATGTCTCATTACTCTGGTTTGTTTTCAGCAAGCACACTTGTAGTTTAGCTAAACCAGAATTCTCCCTACTGCTGAAGTTTTCTTTCATTATTTTTTCATCTACTAACGCCATTGCTGTTAATTCCTTCCTGTTAATTTCTACCTGCTCCTGTTGGTGCTGTACTCAGAGTTGGACTTAATCTCTCTCCCCACCTATAAGGACAAACCTGCTGCAGCGATTTCTATCGCTATTGTGAAATTCCTGAATAAAGTGTTCCATACAGGGCTAGGACAAGTGCCAATGAAAAATATTTTTCTACCAGGACAATATAAACTGTGATGAGAGATGTACAATTTGAGTTTATTTTACAACATAGCTGGAATATTTGAGTCCAACAGGATATTGCCATTTGAATAAGGGGTGAAAGTACAAGGAAAATAAAGCAATATTGTAGGACGTGTTTGGAAAATCAATATCTAAAAATTGTATCAAACATTGGATCTGGGAAGAGGACCAGTTGTGCTTTAGGAATACATTTCATAGTTTATATTACATTTTCATAATACTAGAATTTATATAGAGTATATTGAAGGTAAAATGAAGATTCATCTGATACAATTTAGTTTTACAATTTCCGGACAATAAATATTCTTATTCAATTATTTTATTTCTAAAATATGTATAATTTTGGTTTGCTAACAATACAAAAATATTTTCCACGAAAGAAGTAAGAACAGCTTGAAAACAACCTAACATAAAAAAACACAAGGAAATATTAACACCATACTTCCGTAAAATAAAAACAAAAAAGACATCACTGAAATAAAAAAATAAGGGATATCTGATATTAAATATAATTGTGGTTATCATGTGCCTCAGGTCGAGCCATGAATTAGCTTTTAACTGCTGGGACAAAATATCTGATATATGCAACTTAAAGGAGAAAAGATTTATGTTGATGGTTCATGATTTCAAAAGTTTTAGCCCTTGGTTGCCTGGGTCCAAGTCAGAAACATCATGTCAGAATTGTAGGGTAGAAGACAGCTGTTCAACTCATGCCACTTCGGAAGTAAAGACAAGGGAAGAAATTAGAATTAAAGGTCAGGGACCAAATGTAGTTCCCAAGGTCATGCCTGAAAGACTCACCCAGACACACCTAGAAATGTATTTCACTAATACCTTGGCATCTCTCAAGCCAATCAATCATGTTGATAATCACATTTATCCATCACAAGTCCACCCCTTATCAACTTGACATCCAAACACATTTTTTAAAATTGTATTTAGTCTCCAAATACAGATTATAACAATGTCTCAATTCCATCTAATGAGATAAAACTATCCTGTGTACAACCAAGATCTCACTAATTACTTTCCCAAAATTGTAGCTATTCTTGCATTGTCCAAAATTCAAATTTCAAAGTGTTCTCTGAGACTCAAAACTACATCTTAGTTGTGTATTCCTTATAAAATTTTTAAAAACAAGAAACATGCTCCCAAGACACAGTGAGATAGGCTAAATATTCCCACTTGAAAAAAGAGGAATAGGGAGATAGAATCCTTTTTTTTCACACAGAGAGAAATAGGAGACTAGAACAGAATTGGGCCAAATCAAGACTGAAACCAAGTAGGGCAAATATTAAATCCTGTAGTTCCATGTTCTGATTCCAGTGCCCATGGTGCTGAGATGTGACATACAGGGAGCTAAGCCTTGCTGATTGCAACCTAAGCCTTTGTCTTTGACTATTTTCATTTGCTATCTGTACATTTGCTCAGCATCCGTTCCACAACCATTACAACTCCAACTTCCTGGAGTCTCCATCGGAGCTAAAGTCTCATTTCCACAGCATAATCCACTGCTCATTCAGGGCCTCTTGTCGGGGACTGTGGCCCTGTCACACATTGCCTGGGCTTCCAGTCTTTTCTTTGAATGAATAGAAGGCAATTTTACACCATAGCTCTAGCATTCTGCATGGCTGCCAAACCAGCAACATGAGTACAACATCAAGGTTTGTTAATACCTTGAGCCATTTCTGAGGTCTTCGGCCCATGGCTGCAGAGTGTGTTCTACGTGCCTGGATGGCTGAACATAGTAAAGTGAATGTGAAGAAGCCAATTCTATAGTTGCCTTTCTCAAACCAAGAACACAGGGACTCTCTTCTCAAAGGAAATGTTTACACTTTCACATCTTTGATTCTGCATATTAGTGGGATTTTGTTGATTTTTGAGATGCCATCAAAGCTTCTTAATATATTTTCCAGTATGAAATATTTCCTGCTTTATAATCATACTAATTTTGTCTTTCACCACACTTTCCTTGGCCTCAAGTTAAACCATGCTTCTTTCTTGAACAAATTTTAAGATTTTCAAGTTCTTTAGCTCTGCATTTTGCTTCTCAATCTTAGTGTAAATGTGACTCAAAGAAGCCAGCAATATCTGTGTCACAGCCCGAACCCTATGCTGTTGTGAAATTTCCTGTGCCAGATGAATTTGTCCCTTGCCACTGTGCTCAGGTTTCACAAAGTCTCAGCACATGGAAAAAAAGTAAACAACTGTTTCTATAATGTAACATGCATGATCTTTAGTCTAATTCCCAGTATATTCCTCATTTCCATTTGAAATCTCGTAAATCTATGTTCCTATCAACATTCTGGTTTTCTGAGCTCCCACAAGAATCGTCAAACTACATTTTATGGCTTTTCCAGTGCTCCATCTTCAAACCATTCCAAACTACTCCCACAAACAGAATCCAAAGACTTCTGAACTATACATACGGTCAGGTATAGTCACAGCAACCACTGTATTTCACAGTACCTGCTTTCTGTGTTAGTCAGCTTTTAGTTTTTGGAACAAAATAGTTGACATACACAATTTACAGAAGAAATTAATTTTGTCTCATGATTTCAAAGGTTTCAGTCCATGGTTAGCTGGTTCCAAGTCAGAAATCATATAATGAAAGGAATAAGAGGTTAATAGCAGAAAGGTCTTGTGGAAGAAAACTGTTCAAATCATGACATCTCATAGGCAAACTGCATGTGAAGGACCTGAGAGAGGGCTAGGGGTCAGATATATTCCCCAAGAGCACACTTCCAAGACCCACTCGGATACACCCAGAAGTGTGGCTTTCTATTCTCTTTGGTATCTTTGAGTCCAAACAAGTTGACAGTCAAGATTAATTATAACAAATCCATGAGCTCTAATCAATATAAAGTAATTTAGTGAATGAATGGCCTATAATGAAAAATGTCCTCTAGAAGGAATGTTTCTAATAGAGACATCATACTAGATTCTGCCTTGCAAAATTACTAGAACAAACTAACACCATCAAAATCCAGGCTGACATTGTGAGCAATGGATATTTCAGGATGACTGAATTCATATTATTTAGGAAGAAAAGTAAAATATTAGTTGGAGGAAAGGTAAACAAAATATTTTTTCATTTAAAAATAAAGGAAAAATGTGTTAATAAAGGAAAGCTTTATTCTACACAGCACAATGATATTCAATTAGTTTTCTGAATGTGTACTTTGAAATCAATCTAGCATTTTAATTTCATTTGGTAACTAATTTCAAATAAGTTATTGGACAAAATATTTAACATATCTGAGCACAGTTGACCAATATATGTGTCATAGAATCATTGTTTTTAAACAAGTTTTGATTTATGAAAAACACTGTGACTTTATACTCTGCAGCCATAAAAGCTGCACAATATCCTCATAGTTAACACTAGGTTAAGTACATTTGAACCATGCTTTATCCATAGCTTATCTGATCGATGTAGGGAAGAATGAATTCACATATGATGTTTTTAAAGAATCCCTAAATGATCTGTGAAAGTTTTGCTATGCATTTTTATTAAAAGGACTTCATCATATTACATCAGCAAGTAGTAAATATGTGGTAAGCAAGTAGAGACATTTGGAGAAGAAATAAGAGATTGTAAAATACTGTAGTCATTGCAATGTTTATTCATTGGGTTTTTGCTCTCAATTCCACAGACCTGGAGGCAAAAGGAAATAATGGCAAAGGGTAGTATGTGAAAGATATCTTCTATGAGCAAACTGATTAGCTAACAAACTAGCTGCATACAGAAAATACAAGAAAATGCTGACACAATACATGACAGATTACAAGGAAAAGACTCACTGACATGAAAAAAGATAGACAGTAAGTAAGAAAAGCTGAAATCATAGAAGATTTAAGTACCTGCCACAGGGCTGACTTTTGATCTTTTAACAAATATGTAGTTGTGTGCTTGGAGAAGTAAAAGAGTAAGTTTGAAAAAAAGCATTACTTAAATAGAATAAACCTTAGTTACTGAGCGTTTAGTATGAGCCAGACAATGTAACAGATATGATCCATAAAATATTATAGTAATTAAAAAGCAATTTTACACTGAGATCATAAAGTTTAACTAATTTAAATTTGTTCATTGTTTTTGTTATTATTATTTACATTAGTTTTATCAGTAGAGGATAAAAGGAAACACATTACCTATCGATTAAAAAATGACCAACTGAATTAAAAAGAAATAAAAGGACCTCAGCAATTCAATTTCTGATATACTCTAGTCAACGTCTGTGTTTTAATACTATTTCTTAAAAAAAATTATCTATCCTCACTGGTATGAAGGGATATCTTGTGGTGCTGATTTGCATTTTCCTGAAAACAATTATTTTGAACATCTTTTATTTAGTCTGCATTAATTTAAGACTTCTTCAGAGATGTCTCTCAAACCATTAAGTGAATGATTTGAGCTTTTACAATTTTATCTTACTATTTATATATTCTAAACAC
>NW_004624975.1:176724-199528 GCF_000247695.1 Heterocephalus glaber | reverse complement strand
TCCTCACATTGGCTCATTCAGCTGTGTAGACTTTTGATGGAGTTTTTAGTCTCTTGGAAATCTGTTTGCATCTGTTTTATGGATTCCATTTGTTCCCTATTTTGGGATTCCATAATGTTCCTCAGCTCCTCTCTAGATTTATTAATCATGTCTTGCACTATGACCACAATCTCTGCTCTTATCTTGAAATTATTTCTAATTTCGTTTTTTGCATATCCCCTTTTTTTGCCAATTCAGGGAGTCCAGGTGGTTGAGTATCAGTGTTCCATCTCATTTCCCTTTGATGTCGCTGTTGGTGAACTGAAAGTCTGGTTTTGAGACTCATTTACATGTCTTCTCATTTTCATGGGGGTGTGGGAGGGTGTGCTGTTGGGGCTTGCGCAGCTCACCTTCTCTTTGCTGGGAGGGGTGGTATGGTGGCCTGGAAGACCCTTCCTCTTTGCTAGTAGCCTTGGTATGGAGGCCCGCAAGCCTCTTCCTTCTAGGAGAGGTGGTACAGTGGCCCAGAAGCCCTTCCTCTGCACTGAGGAAGAGCTGCTTTTGTATTTTTGATAATGGCCCCAGTTACCAAAAGCCTTGGCCAGTGACACAATCAACTTCAATTAATTTTGATAAACAATCCTTAGGATAAGGTATTTCATACTGCACAAAATTTTGATCAAAATGAAGTGAAGTTTTCCACAGAACTGATAAAATAAAAGATATTTTCCAAGAAGTGAGAAGAGAGTGAGTGTAAACAGCTTTTCCAGCTTATTGCTGCTGGGATACTGTAATAGTTCTTGCAGTGATTGTGGCTGTTGGATTTTACAGACAATCACAGAGGAATTAGATGGAAAGCAAGGAAGGAAAAGCACAATAAATCTCATGATTCTTACTGAGATTCAGACATTCATTTTCTTGAAAAATACTCCTCTTAGATTTCTGTACATCTTTGGATAATTTCTAAAATTCAAATTTTGTTGGAAGACTGCCAGAGTCACTTGTCCTGGAATTTTTGCTAGTCTCATTGTGTCTGGTTTGGTCTGCAGTTTTGTTTTCTGTCCACTGTGACCCAGGCAAGACATAAAGTTGACTTTTGCTTAAATGTTCTTGGAGTAAAAATGACATTTACTTGTTTGCTTTATATCCTAACCCCCTTTTGGCTTACTATGTTTACACTGTCTGGACAAATCTTTAATAATTTGAATACGATAATATTTGCATGTATTTTTTATAGTATGGTTATTTGAGATCAACCTGAAATTTACTTCAAATGCACAGGAGAGGTACAGAAATGAAAGACCAAAGAATAGATACATGATTTTAGACGCAAAAATGCTGACCATGATTATTTTTAAAAAGGAAAACAGTGAGGAGAGAATGATTGAAGATACTTGAAATCAGGTAGAAGTGATGAAGCCTTTTGTTGAGGATGATTAGAATAAAAATGGAAGAATATCTCTGGATAGGAACAGTTAAGCCTTACCATTGCGATCATTTCACAAATACAATTTATAACCCCCCCCCGTCTCTCTCTGACAGTAGAGGCTAGTACAATGGCTCCGATTTTAGACTTGTGGTGGAAATCCTAAATAATCCTATCCTTTACTTTGTGCATAACACAAATGAATGTGTGTGTGTCCAAAGATAACATACCCTGGGATATAAACTGGAATCTTCTTTGTAAAGCAAATACACTTCTGAATACACAGAGAGGTATGTAAGATTCTCACTTTGTGACTGATTTCTATTTCCAGCATGGCCAACTTCACACATGTACTATGAATATTTAGAAGTTTTCCTTCTACTCTATGTGAATAAAACATATTTTAAACTACTTCAAGGTCAAATTGGAAGATGATGAAGAATAAAGGAAGTGATAAAGTAATACAGAAAAATGAACAAGCTAGTTATTTGTATAAATGAAAAGAAATAAAAATATTCTGGCCTTAAAAACAAGTAGATCCAGTTTTTTAATTCACATATTGATTCCTCTCTCTTTATTATTATCTTTTCCATTCCTCAGATCTTTGATTGACAATAATCTATCCCATGCAGTTTGAAATATACACTGCACAAGCTTAACATGTAGGTTTTGGGCCTGCACTACTGGGTCTTAATTGGTCACATATCACTACTTTAATAGTAATCATTATAATTGAACAAGACCTTTTTTTCTTGATGAAGTGCATCACAATTTCTAACTTCTGTAGTGCTCAGAATATTCCTTGGTTAATATTATTTTCAAAGTACAGAGAATACAAAAGGGTAAAACATGGAACACTGAGCTACTTTGCGATCAAAGAAGCAAGGAAGAAGGATTGTCTGAGATTTTAACTTGTGTGACTCATCTGCTTTCCCGTAACAATTTTAAGTGTTATTCTAGAGATTTTCCCTGTCTCAAATTTCTTTTGTCTTTTTAAAAAACTCCTTTTGCTTTAACTATCTAGATGGTTTCTGTTTTCTACAGTTTAGGAAAATTCAGTAAGATACATGCTAAAATCCAAACAAAAATTTTTAAAGAAAAAAAGGACTCAGAATGAGAGAAAAGCTGCTTGATATTGCTTTTTTTTTTTCTATTGTGCCCTTTTCTTATTTTTATTCATTTAACATTTATTGTTTATGTGTACACATGGGAATATGTTAAAAATGTCTACTTATCCAGGTTTAATTTTTCTTTTCATTAGTTTTTTTAGAATCAATTTATAATTTTACAAATATTGAATAATTATTTGGGACAAATGAACAGGCTTAAAATTCATCTATGAACAAATATCTAATCAAACCAAAGTAGCCAACTGAAAAGATTTAAAATTCAAATTTTTTATTTCCTGCCCTGATCACTATATTTTTCAATTCCAAAATTTCTGCATGCTTCAATCTTATTTCTTCTATCTCTCTTAAAACATTTTCTTGTATTGTTTTCATGATGATTAAATTACTCACCTGCATTTTTTGTAGCTCAATGAAATTCTTTGGAAAATGTTATTTTAAATTTTTTTGTCAGACCAATTGGGTATAGACTTTCATCAAAAATTATTTAAGAAAGAAACCACCATATATTTTGGCATTCTCATTTCTAGTTATATATTCAAAAGAAAATAATATTTTGAGTATATTTCTGCACTTTTATTCTAATTGCAACATCATTCACAATAGCTATGTGTGTGTATGTATACTTGTGTCTCTGTCTGGAATATTATTTAGGCTTAAAAAGGAAAATAAGACTTGCCATTGGCAAAAATATAGACAAAGGAAACTAAAGAATATTATGCTAAGTGAGAAAACCACATATAGAAAGGCAAATACAGTGTGGTCTTACTTATTTGTGAAATCTTTAAAAAAAAATTTGAACTCATAGTAACAAAGAATAAAATAACTGATTAACTGGGCCTGAGTTTAGGGAACAAGGAAAAATATTGACAAAGAGTACAAGGTTTCAGTTATAAGATTAAGTTCTGTAACCATTAGCATGGTGACTGCAGTCAATAATGTAGATCTGGAATTTGTGAAGAGTTAGATATCAAGTATTTTCACCACACAGCAACAGTAATTATATAAAGGGATGTATATGTTAATTTGATTCTAGTAATCACTTAACAATGCATAAATATATTAAAACATAAGTTTTAATAACACTTCAATAAAAGTGAAAACTGATAATAGTCTTAATTTAAAATCCATAATATTTAACAAATAAAGTAATGAATAAATAAACGTTTTCCATATATTATAATTGTTGGTAAATATTCATATTCATATAAATCTGAGTAATTTTGAAATATTTTAATTTCAGCCTTGTAATGTGTGAATTATTTTCTAGGGAACTTTTGTGCTAATAAATTCATGACTCAGGTTTTAGGAGATGTGGTTGGAGTTAAAGGCCCAGGACAAGCAAAGTTAAAATTTTCTGTAAGCCGAGACATGTATATGTTTCTATCCAACATGTATATACTAGAATATTACGTAGTATGAGTACTGCAAAGCAATGAATTCATTTACTCTTTTCAAAGAAAAAATCAAATGGATTATAATGATTGGGACTTTAAAGAGGAAGAAATTTTAGCTTTTTATGTACTACCTAGGATCTATGTACCCTTTTGCTCTATATTTTAGTCCCACCTGAAGAAGAGAGTTCTAAATTGATATTATCTTGTTTAAAGTCAGGTAACCATAAAAATGAAATAAGTTGTTTTAATGGGTTGGGTAGAGTGCCAATCCTTATGTGCTCCTCAATTCATCCCTGTATCAAAACTAATACTATAAAGTCAACATTGATGCCCAATGATCTAATTAAAATTATCATTTCCCGAAAGTCTCATTGAAGTACCAAAATTCTGGTTACTTTTTGTTGACCTAAGGCAAGAATTTCATATCTACTTCTACCTTCTTGTGTGCTTGATCTTGTATGAGTGTTACATATGGATTTTTTGCATTGTTTATTTTTCAGTTTAGTCATCATTCCCATTAACACCTTTTCACACATGCTTTCTGTGGTCTGACCTATATTAATTTACTAGTGCTCAGCAAGCAGTGCAAAACAAACTTTCAGGCTATGACTACAGTGCATATTCAATTTCCTTCTTAAGAGCACTGCTACTTTAAGCTTACTTTACATAGTCTGAAACCTGCATCACCTAAGTGCTCCAGTGTTTGTCATTTTGCATCAAGATTTATGGGACTTGCTTAGCCTTTTCTGCTGTAGTTCACTGCTCTAGAACTAAATCACTGTGGAGCCTGAGCCACAGCTTACAGTTGAATAGACCTGTCATCCCTTCCTGGAAACCAGACTTCTCCTTAATAATCTACAGCACCTGGCTGGCCAGTTTTCTCTTATTCCCATTTATTCTTTGGCATGATAACCCTTTGATTTGAAACTGTGAATTACTACTGCATGGAATACAACCATGTTTTTATAGGAACACTGGGAGAAGAAAAGTGGTTGTTACAACCAAAGAATAAATCAAAATCATAAATCAAGAATTAGGGAGGACATTAAAAGCATTTTCAGGAGGAATAATTCTCATCAGCTACTTAGGTAAAATATAAAAACTGATATCTCTTTATGTCTAGACCTTGCTGTGTTTATTATCTAGATTATGAAACAGAATGGATTTTTAAGGTAGTTAGAAAAAATAGAAACTGATAAGTTATTAATAGTACATATGCAAAGAATCGTAAATCAGAATGATACAACAAAGGCACTTTACCTTGGTGCTTTTTCTAGTCCACTCTACCTGCACTTAGGCAAAAAGTCTTAAGGATCTATATATGCACTCCTCAGTTTTATTTGTAAGTGGCATTTTAGAGATCCTGCTGCTCATAAACCATATCTCAGATAATATTCAATTGCTAGATGTGTGTTTGCATTAAAAGGTTTATTATCTGGCCCAAAGATGATTTTCAACCACTTGTCTTCATGCATAAAACAGCAGGTTTGCAATAACTTGATAATATATTTATTTTCTAAAACCATATTATTGGGGACTTATGTTCCTAGGAATTCAAACTCTTCATATAATGTGAGCATGGATATTCTGTAAAATTTTTACCATTTTTACTTTGTCCCATACAGGATTGAATACATGGAAATATTAGCTAAACTATTGCCAGTAATATAATATATTATCAAAAGGACAACTAATAAATAAATAAATGAAAAAAATCTTGAGAATATATGAAATAAGTAAATAGTAATATTTTCAACACTAGTAAAATAGAACACAGTGAAAGGAAATTCATCACCTCATTGTTTTTGTTAATTATAAATTTTGTCATACTTTTTACAATTTCATATAACTAAGTTGTTTCTCACAAGAGATGTAAATGGAAAATCATGTTTATTCTAGATTTCTAAATAAGACTTCAGAGTCCTGGAAATACTGGTTTAAGTTATATTCAAGTTAAGTTACTCCTAAGCACTATTTCTATGAGTGGAGTAAAAGGAAAATTAACTTAACATGAAATATTTGATACAAATTCCTGTATTATTCCTGGACAAGGCCATGTATTCTAATATCTAAAAGGAGGATAAAAATTATTATAAGAACAAAATGACAGAGTACATATTAATCTTCTTGATTATATATGTGTACTCTCTTTCCCTCTCCAAAAATAATTTAAAAATCATAAAAAATTTAGGTTATCACTAAACAGCTTTATAATCACTATTAAAAAATCAAATTTTCTGGTAAGAATTGTTTTATTAAGGAAAATGTAAGTAACCACATACTCATATTAATTATATTTGAACTAAATTATTAATCTATAAAAGGTAGCTTGTTACACTGTACTCATCAAAATAGTGGATTTTCATTGTAAACAAATAAATGCAAAATCATACATTTAAATAATTTTTTTTTGATCAACTTTTTTTTCACTATGTTTATGAGAATCCATTATGTAACTTAAATACACTGCAAAGACAATACTATTCTCAGTGTTCTATTACTGGAAGCAAATTTAATTATTTAAATGAACATATTTAGTAGTATAATAGTATTTAAAAGTACAGTATCTAAATAATTCAGCTGCTTTCAGCATCAAGTATTTAATTTTATCCCTAGGAGAGAATCAGTTACAAAATATTTTTGTAATAGGCACACAGTTTTCATGGAGATCTGTGCTTCAGAAATCTTTTCCAATAAATTATGCAAGAAAAGTTATTCTAAAGATTAGTTACACATTTTGTAGGCAATGTTAAACTATAAGCTTATCCTCAAATAAAACTGACAAATAGGCTGGGGATTTAGCTCAGTGGTTTTGCCTCCTGCTGCACAAGCACAAACCTGGTACCAAAAAAAAAAAAAAACAACTGACCTACAGTAAGTTTTGCACTTTCCAAATTCTATCTAATTGAGGGAAGACTGAACTACATAGCAAGATGTTGTCTTAAAAAACAAACAAAAATTCTGATTAAATATTTTACTTTTCTTTAGATTTCTTACTTTTCAACCTCTGTAATAAGTATCTAAGTTGAGTGATTGAATTCTGTATGTAAAAAATTAAATGTGATATTTTAGAAAGACAAACTTAAATGTAGAATGGTGGTTGGGGCTGGACAGAGCAGAAGGTAGAGGAATGAGGAAAGGTGAATCAATGGATACTATGATAGCCAATTCTCTTTTATGGTAAAATTCTGAGCAAATCAATTTACTCATGAAGGAAAAACTTTCTTTGACTTGTGGTTTCAGAATGCAGTTGGTTGACTTCTTTGCTCTTGGGCATTTTGTGACATAGTACTTCATGGCAGACTTAGGTGTCAGAGTAAAGCTTCTGATGTCATAGAGGCCAGGAAGCAACAGAATTGTGGAAGGGAGCCCCGGTATCCTCTTCAAGGGCATGACCCCAGGGACCTAATTTATTTGCCCCAGGCCTTAAGTCATAAATGTTCCACTACCTCCAACTGTACCACAGGTAACAAAGCATTCAACACATGACCCTTTAGGGGAAATTGAATATCCAGAGCGTAATAGATACAAAGTCACAGGCAGGTAGGAATGAAAAATACTGGTGTGGTATCACTCAATGCAGTCACAATCGATAACAGTGACATAGTGAATATTTCAAAAAGCTAGAAGAGAAGATTTGATAAGTTTTTGGTTCAAAGAAATAATAAGTGGTTGATATGTTTAACCTGATTTAAACATAATATATAAAATTATCAAGATATTACATGTTACTCCACTAGTATGTGCTCTTATATATGACTTAAAAATAAATTTAAATGTATATCAGTGCAAACCGAAATTAGAATTTCAAACTCTTTCAGAACACTTTAAATATTTTATATTTACTTCTTTATTTAGTATATTAAAGACATTAAAAAAATCTGTGAATAAAGTTAAACAAAATTATATTTTAATGCTTTATCTCAGAACTCTGCTATAATGCTCCATTCTCTAGATTTATTTATCACAATGAATTTTTGTTAACATTTGCAGTAAATATTGAAAAAAGTAAGGAAACAATGACTTTGGTTAGCAGCATTTAGAAGCAGATTTATCAGCTCTAAATCAAAAGAAAATAAAGGTGAAAACAGTATGCATAATCAAATCCTAAGGTTCAAAATTTAAATCTACTTTACTGAGCCAAAGAAAAATTTCCAATGAATAAAGATCAGGCACAATATTTTTATTCAAGTATTTTAAAAATGGATAGACTGCAAACATATGCATAATATCAAACATGCACACATTCTTCATTGCTACATTTTACTCAAAAAAGGCAGCAGGATCCCAGTAGGATATTTAATAATTGAATAAGCCTGACCCTTTATACTGCTGCTGAATACTCCAGGGACTCCAGTAGTCCAAAGAAAAATGATATGCTGATTCCGAATATACTGAGCTAGTCTTAATTGTAAGTGAGAGAATCACATTTCACTGCTTTTTGTTTGTTTAAATTGGTTAATTTCCATACAGAAATGCAGAGCTCAGCAATTTTTGCACCATGATTTTTTTTTTTAATGTAATGAAAAGAAGCCGAGTTTTCACACTCCAAAGGAAACTCCTTGATCCACAGTGCAACACATTAGTCTTTTGAAATTTAACTTTGTTTTACTCAAATATTTTCTCTTGGGAACCTATATGCACTACAATGTGGCATAAGCTTAATATTACTGCTACCAATGATTTTTGTTTGTTTGTTTGTTTCAACCCTAGAAATAACAACCTTAGAGTTTTTTCCTCTTTCTATCATCAGCTCATCTATCAACCTATATGGATGGATTATTAAGATACATTGATCCTTCAATGGTCTCAGTTTTATTTCAATTAATAATATATCCTTTTAAAAATCATTTCTATTAAAATCCAGATACGCCACAGTCTCAATAAAATTTAGTAAAGATAGAAATAAAAGTGTCACTTGACCACATCTATCATCCCAACTTCTTCCCAAATAACAAAATTTATCAAAAGATACCTGTTTAATAATATTTAATAATTCTTTTCATGCCAAGGCACAACATAATGACACTATGATACTCAGATTCCTGAAATACAGAACACTTTTTTACTTGCAGCTCTAAAAAGAAAAGAATGACACTCAGGGTTAGGAGTGTGGCTGTACCTGAGGACACTGGAAAAGCCACCAGGAGTTGTAGGAGCAGCTCATGTATGGCAAGCAGGGGTGTCAGCTGGGCTTCGCATGTTCTCTGTGCATTAGCTAATTTACATTATTTTTTCTACCTCTACAGCGTAAAGACAGTTTTTTATTGTCTGGTACCTGCTACCAAGGCAGTTCAGGTAGGGTCTTGGTGGGCACATCATATAAGTCACTGACAAAAGATATGCTTGGCTACAGCCTTACCTTCTAAAGGAAAATTGAGTGGCTGCTAGCCACAGATACAAAACTTGGTCCAGATAGCATTGACAACAAACAAAACAAAACAAAATATATTAGCCTACTTATTTGTTTCACCAATATGTCTCCCTTTTTTTTTCCTGTTTCCATGACAATCAGAAGTTTGTTCACAGTTTATCTCCAAACAATTTGTAATTAACATGCATCACAAAACCCACAGTGGTATATCCAATACCTAAATTTCAGTGCTGGCCAACAGGTAGCATTTCATGCCTTCCTTTAAATATTTGCTTCAGTAGGTTTCCCACAGTGCCTTTTATCACTAGTCATTATCTTATGGTCCCTTTGTTCCTTCACTTCCTTTTAAAACATGCTTTGTTCTAGACTCAGTTAAACCTCTTTTCATGTCTGTATTGGCTACAGTTCTCTAGAGGAGCTGAATAGATGGAATATATATGTAATTTATACCTATGTATTTTCATGTATATATATTTTATATATATATGTATATATGGAAATGTGAATGAATCACATTTTACTGATTTTTACTTGTTTAAATGGATTAATTTCCATACAGCCTACAAGAATATTGATGGTTAACCCACAGTTAGGTGGTTTTTTCCTCCTCAGTTGCTGGACCATATGCCAACCATCTCTGGAAAGATTCCGCAGATACAACCAGATGTGTGATTTACTAATCTGTTAGATGTTTAATTTTTATTAGTACCTGTTTACTATATACAATGAATACATTCATTGTAGAAAATTGGTACATGTACATATCACATCCTGATCCTTTTTACTTCCCCTTCTCCTCTCCTCTGTTCCCTCCCTACTACCTTTATTTCTAGATCCCCTTTTCATTTGAAAAATGTCTATCTCTCTGTTTTCTTTTCTTCTTTTTTTTTGTTTTTGTTTTTGAGATAGGGTCTCACTATGTAGTCCTGGCTGGCCTTGAGCTCACTGCATAGCTCAGGCTGGCCTAAAACTCTAAAGGATCCTCCTGCCTCAACCTCCCAAATGCTGGAGTTAGAGACATGAGCCACCACATTCAGATTTTGGTGTTTTATTTTGTTTTGGTTTATTTTTGTTTTTATTTTCTATTATTTCTCTTTTACTCTACTCTTTCATCTTTTTTTTTTTTTGGTACTGGTACTGGGGATCGAACTCAGGACTTTGCTCTTGCGAGGCAGGTGGCAGAACCACTGAGGTAAATCTCCAGCCCTACTCTACTCTTAAGGTGTTTCTTAATCCAGCCAAGTTGACTTGTCATGATTACTGGTACCAATGTGTATCTGCATTTGTTCTTCCAGTACCCTAATTTATTCTAGGTTGTTAATACTGTTTAAAGTGATGACTCATAGACACATATCTCAAACCCAGAATATCAATGAGTGTATATACAACTGTAAATTTTTGTTCACTGTAGATTTATTATTATTTTAGCTCAAATTTATCCCTACATAACATTTACCTCATTTAATGTCTAATGCTGTCTATCAGTTAATATACTAAAGATTCAACCAGTTTCTTCTAGATTTAAATTTTGGAAATGTATTCAAAATTTTTATCTATCAACTTTCCCATCACTGGAATATTCTTACATCATATTTCTTCTATCTATAGTAATGAGTAAGTGAAATAGTTTCCTTTTGCTTTAAACTTATTATTTTTCAATTTCAGTCAAAATAATATACTTTGATTTAAATAATCATAATTATCTTGGTCTATTATTCCGGGAATTATTTCATCTTTGATTTTTCTTTCTACACAACCCATTTGCCTCTGGGTTTCTTTTCCTTGAACACATCAAGCACTTCTCTGGCTTGGGGCTTTAAATTTGCCAGTTCCTCATACCAGAAAGCTTTTGCGGCAGAAAGTAATAAAGATTACTGTCTTATGTTTTAAGATAATTTATCAGAGGTCAATTTTTCAATCAGAAATGCTTTCAGTAACAAATTGAAAATTGTACTTTGCCTCCAACACGGATCGTTCCGATCCTATATCTTGCTTCATTTAGCTTTTACACTGTGTACTACGTCTCAATCAACGCCACAACGATTTACCAAAAGCGCACTGATGTAAAACAACACGAATTATGGTGCTGTAGCTCTCCAGGCCAAAGTCCAGCATCCGCTTCGCTTAACTAAGATGAGAGCCAGGGCAGGTCTGTGTTACTTTGTAAAGTGTCCAGGGGTGGTTTGCTTTCTTTTCCTGTGAGTTACTGGTGGAATTCAATCCCTTAGGGTTGTAGGAATGATGTCACTAATTTCCTGTTGGCTATAATCTGAGGGCTGTTACCAGTTTCCAAATAATTCCCCAGTGTTTTGTTCATCTTCCTTTCTGTATTTTCAAGGAAAGCAAATTTGGATTGAATTTCTCTGGCCTAGAATCTTCTGATACTTCCTCATTGTCTTTTTCTTTTTTCTGAACACAACCTGCAAATTTTCTCTCCTTGTAAGATCCACTGTGACTATATTGAGTTGACTAAGTGCTGTAGAATAATTCCTTTCATCACAGTGCTTCACAGCATTTGCAAAGTATCTTTTGCTATATAACACTGAATTAAATGAGTCTAAGAGTAAGAACATCTTCTGAGGGGACTATTAAAATATCTACAACACTCTATCTAACTCATTAAGTAATTCTATGTTTCTTCAGAGCGCATTTTCTCATTGTAATAAAATATTATTGAGAAAAATTTTTCCACTTTCACTGCTCTATAGTAAGCACCAACAAGAATGTCTAGCTTATCATACATGACCATTAAATAATTGTTAAATAAATATGTATAAGTAGAATTAACATATAATTGTTTTATTTTTATTTCTACTGAATGTGTATAGAATAAACTAGGAATAGATTTATGTTCACTTCTAACAAAAATTGTTCTTTTGTTATCTATATTCTACTCAGCAAGCATTTCATAATTGCACAGAATTTTTGAAAATGTCGGCAGATTTTAGCTTTTACTTTGAAAAGGGTATTTTAATTATGCTAAGACAAAATGAGATTGAGTCTTTTTTTAGAATTAACAATTCATAAAAGGTCAATTTTTTCTTATACTTTTCTTATATACAAAGTATTGTGGAAACAATTTTGATAAATACAGTAAAGACATTTGGCTTTAAGATTAAGTTGAAAAATATTCTCCTCTCTATTAAGTACATAAAATTATGTGGGTAGCAGATAGATAGCATCTTAATCTGAGTAGAAAAATCAAATCCAATACTGCTGTTTCCAAGGAAAGGAATGGTAGCTTAAATAATAATCAGCATTTGAAATGAACTATAGAGTTACAAATTTCCTAGTCTATCTATTTAGCTTTCATATTTAATTATTTAGACACATTTTAAATTTGTTGTAGATTTCTATGTTAATTCCCTCCTAGCTATTAACCCCAGTTAGTCATATAGGTTTTGGTAAGATGATGATGGTAGTTAAGAAATGTTAAGATAATTAAACATAGCCTTCCCAATATATGCATTTTTGTATCGTATGAATTAGAGGAAAATATTCATTTGTTATCAACACCTTCCAAGGCAGAGGGGGTGATAATTTTAAGAACGGCAAAACATAATTTTTTTAAAAAAATAGATATTAACTGCTCAACAGTGACTTTTTGATCCTAAATGAAAATATCTGATAAAATAAAACGTAGATTCCTGCAATATGAAAAGCAAATACATAGATTTGGTCATAGTCTTGGACCGCTTTATTATTTTTGTATAGAAAACAAACTTTAAAAATGAAAACCCTAGATATGAACCTAAAACATGAAAGTTACACTGATCTACTCTAACAGTCATTTGCTCTTAGCATAGATGCTTGTCAAATGAATTCCCAAAGAGAATGCACCATTTTCTTGTTCTTTTTTATTAAATAACTTTATTATCAAACACACACACATACAAAAAATTAAAACCACTCAAAGAAGAACAATGCAAGGGGAAAAACACTAAAATAATATTCAAATACATTAGAACTCAACCAAAACAAAACTGAAAAGCACTTAAACATTTTTCCATATAACTTAAAAAAGCACCTCAAGCACCAACAAGACAGCAGAGGATGTGACTTGTTTCAGAAAGGTCCCCAAAACCAACATTAAACAAATAATGATCTGGAAAAAAACTCCAGTTAGTTAGCAGACTCCACATAAGCCAAGCTTCTCCCTAATTTAAATTCTGATACAGTCATATGACACGTGATAGAAACACAATCTGAGAAATATGTTATTAGGCAATTTCATCCATGTGTATCCTTAATTACACTTTCAGTTTCTCACACTGGAGAAACTATTTGATATTTACACATGTGTGTCCTATTTATTTCATTTAAGAGGATGGCCTCAATATCCATCCATTTAGCTATAAATGTCTGTAGTTTCTCATTCTTTATAGGTGAGTAGTGCTCCATTTTATAAAAAACCCACATCTGCTTTATCCAGTTTCCAGTTGATGGGCTTTTGGGCTGTTTCCAAGCTTTTGCTATTATGAGCTGTGCAGCTATAAACATGGGTGCACATATATTGCTGTGGTAAGAGCCTTTTAATTCTTTTGTGAAGATACTCAGCAGGGTAATAGCTGGGCGGAATGGGAACCTCTAAGGCCAGTTCTTTGAAGTATCTCTATACTGATTTCCACAGTGAGTGCACCAAGCTGCACTCCCACCAACATTGGAGAAGGATTCCTTTCTCCCCACAACCCCACCAGCATTTGTTATTAGATATTTTCTTAAGAGCAGCCATTTTTTTTCTGGGGAGAGCTGAAATCTCAGTGTTGTTTTCATCTGCATCTCTCGAATAACCAGTGATGTTGAAAATTTTTTCAGATATTTATTTGCTACTTTTACTTCTTTGTTTGAGAAATGTCTGTTCATTTCAGATGCCCAGTTTTGAACTGGGTCTTTGAATTTGTGGGGTCTGATTTTTTTCAGTTCTTTATATATGCTAGATAGTAGTCCTTTGTCTAAGGTACAGTTGCTGAAAAATTTTTCCCACATTGTAGGTTGTCTCTTACCTCTGTTGGTGGTTTCTCTTGCAGTGAAGAAGCTTTTTAATAAGATAAGATCCCAGTTGTTGATTCTTTGTTCAAGGTCCATGCCACTGAGGTTTTGTTCATAAAATCTTTTCCTATACCAATATCTTCAAGAGTTCTACCTAACTTATCTTCCAGGAAATTTGTTTCTGTCCTAATATTTAAATCTTTAATCCACTTCAATCTTAATTTAATGTGTGGTGATAGACATGAGTCAAGTTTTAATCTTTGGCAGGTTGAAATCCAGTTTTTCCAACCCTATTTATTAAAGAAGGTGTTTTTCCTCCAGTGAGGATGGTTGGCCCCCTTGTCAAAGATGAGGTGGCTGAGCATATTGGTAGTTGTTTCTGCATCTTCTAATCTATTCCACTGATCCTCAGGTCTGCTTCTTTGCCAATACCATGCTGTTTTTGTCACAGTAGCTTTGTAGTATAGTTTCAAGTTGTGGATTGTAATATCCCCAGCCATATCTCTGTTGCCTAAAATTTCTTTTGCTATTCTAGGTCTCTTCTGCTTCAAAATGAATTTTTGGATTGTTTTCTCTAGTTCTGTGAAATATATGGTTGAAATTTCAATCAGGATTGCATTAAACCTATATAATAGTTCTGGAAGTATGGCCATTTTCCCTATATTGGTTCTTCCTATCCAGGAACAAGGGATGTCTTTCCATTTTCTTATATCCTCCTCGATCCCCTTTTTCAAAATGCTACAGTTTTTGCGTAGAGGTCTTTTGCTTCCTTTGTTAAATTGACTCCTAGATATTTCATTTTTTTGGATGCTATTGTAAAAGAAATTGTTTCCCTAATTTCTCTCTCAGTGAGTATATTATTTGTATATGAAAAGACTACTGTTTTTTGAGTGTTGACCTTATATCCAGGTATTCTACTGAATCTGTCATTTAAGTCTAGATGTCCTTTGGCAGAGTATTTTGGGTTTTCTATGTAAAGTATCATATCATCGGCAAATAATGACAGTTTAACTTCTTTCTTTCCCATTTTCATTCCTTTTTTTTCTTTCTCTTTTCTAATTGCTGTGGCTACTATTTCAAGAACAATATTAAACAGGAGTAGTGTAAGTCAGCATCCTTGTCTTGTTCCTGATTTTAGCATGAAAGTTTTCAGTTTTTGACCATTTACTATGATTTTGGCTGTTGGTTTTTCATAGATAGCCTTAATCAAGTTGAAATAAAGACCTTCTATTCCAATTTTCTGTAGAGTTTTTATTGTGAATAGGAGTTGGATTTTTTCAAATGCCTTTTCTGAATCTATTGAGATAATCATGTGTTTTTTGTCTCTGAGTCTGTTAATATAGTGCGTTACATTTATCGATTTATGAATCGTGAACCATCCTTGCATCCCTGGGATAAATCTGACTTGGTCAGGGTGTATGATCTTCTTGATGACCATTTGTATTCTGTTTGGCAGTATCTTGTTGAGGATTTTTGCATCAATATTCATTAGGGAGATTTTCCTGTAGTTTTCTTTTTGGGTTGTGTCTTGACCTGGTTTTGGAATCAAAGTAATAATTGCTTCCAGGAATGAATTTGGAAGCTTTGCTTCCCTTTCAATTCCCTCGATGAGTTTAAAGAGTAATGGTGATAGTTCTTCTTTAAATGTCTTGTACAATTCAGCAGTGAAGCCATCAGGACCTGGGCTTTTCTTTGTTGGTAAATTTTTTTATTACATTTTCAATTTCACTCATTGTAATTGGGGTGTTTAGAATTTCTATATCTTCTTCATTTAACTTTGTTAGTTTGTATATATCTAGGAATCTGTCCATTTCTTCTGTATTTTCCATTTTATTAGAGTATAGGTTCACACAGTAAGAATTGATGATGCTTTGGATTTCTCCTAGATCTGTTGTGACTTCATCTTTTCCATTCTTGATTACATGGTTTTGAGCCATTTCTTTCCTTTTTTTGATAAAGTTGGCTAAAGGTTTATCAATTTTATTTATTCTTTTGAAAAACCAACTCTTTGATTCATTAATTTTTTTGTATCATTCTTTTAGGCTCCATTGCATTGATTTCTGCTCTTATCTTTATAATTTCCTGTCTTGTATGAGCTTAGGGTTTGTTATGCTCTTCTTTTACTAGGAGCTTGAGGTTCTCCATTAGGTTATTTATTTGAGTTCTCTCTGTTTTCCTAATATGGGCATTAATTGCTATGAATTTCCTGCATAGAACTGCTTTCATTGTGTCCCATAGATTCCTGTATGTTGTACTGGCATTATCATTTACTTATAGAAACTGTCCAATTTCTACTTTAATTTCCTCTGGAACCATCGGTTGTTCAGGAGGGTGTTATTCAATTTCCTTGTGCTTGTGGAGGTTTTGCAGTTTCTTATTTCATTGATCTCCGATTTTATGCACTATGGTCTGATAATATACAGGGGATAGCTTCAATTCTTTTACCTTTACTTAAACATGTCCTATGAGCTAGCATGTGGTCTATTTTGGAGAATGACCCGTGTGCAGGTGAAAAGAATGTGTATTCTCATTTTGTGGGGTAGAACACTCTGTAAACATTTATTAAGTCCATTTGTTCAATAGCTTGGTTCAGTTCTAGAATTTCATTGTTAACTTTTTGTCTAGATGATCTGTCTATTTGTGATAGAGGGGTATTGAGGTCCCTCACTACAATTGTATTAGTGCTTATTTGGTTTTTCATGTCCATTAATATTTATTTTGTATAGTTGGTGGCATTCATATTTGGTGCATATACATTTATGATTGTCATCTCTTCCTCTTGGATTGTTCCCTTCACAAGGGTGTAGTGACCAAATTTGTCTCTCTTAATTGGTTTTGTTTTTAAAAACCATTTTGTCTGCAAATAAGATTGCTACCCCTGCTTTTTCCAGGCTCCTGTCCTGTGGAGAACTGTTTTCCATCCTTTTACTTTCAGTCTATGAATTTCCTTTTGAGTTAGGTGTGTTTCTTGTATACAGCATATTTCTGGATTTTGCTTCTTAATCCATTCTATTTCTTTTGATTGGTGAATTGAGGCCATTAACACTGATAGTCATAATTGATAGATATTGACTCAACTTTGTCATGATGTCTTGCTGTTGTTGGCTCTTTTATTTCTTATTTTTCCCCCCTTTCCCTTTAGCTCTTACCTTGCCTTGTGGCTTCTCTCTCTTGGGCCTCATGGAGTTGTGACCTTCATTGTCTTTTTCTAAGATATTGCTTAAAATTGTTTGGAGTGCTGGTTTTGGTGTTCATAAAAGTTCTCAGGTGTTCTTTGTTGTGGAAGTATCTAATTTCCCCATCTATTTTGAAAGACCATTTTTCAGGATATAGCAGTCTAGGTTGGAAGTTATTTTCTTTTAGTGCTTGAAATACTTGACTCCAAGCTCTCCTTGACTTGAAGGTTTGTGTTGAAAAATCTGCCGTGATTCTGATAGGCTTTCCTTTATAGGTGATTTGTTTCTTTTCTCTAACTGCCTGTAGGATTTTTTTCTTCAGTTGAGTTTCTGGGATCCTAACTATTATGTGTCTAGGTGTAGATTTTTTTTGATTATGGCTAATTGGAGCTCTATATGCCTCACTTGTCTGAATGTCCAATTCTCCACCTCTGTCTGGGAAGTTTTCTACTATTACTTCTCTAAACAGTTTTTTTTTTTTTATGTCAATTGTATTTTCTCCTGTTTTTTCATGGACTCCTATCAGTCTTATGTTATTCTTCTTTGCATCATCTAGCAGCTACTGGATTTATTTTTCGTGGTCCCTTATTATTTTGAAGAAAATTCTGTTTTCACTCTCCTTAACTGCCATCCTGTCTTCTATGTCTGATATTCTATCTTCAGAGTCCCTCAATCTATGCATGCTTACAGTGGAGTTTTTCATCTCCTGAATATCTGTTTGAATCTGTTTCATGGATTCCCTTTCTTTCTTATGTTGGGCGATTATGGTTTCTATTTCTTTCTTATGCTGGGCATTCATGGCTTCCAGCATATTTCTGAGCTCTACTATGGTTTTATCTGTTTCTGTTCCAGAGCCTCTAATTATATCTTTCACTCTGCTCACCATCTCTGTAGTTATTTGGGAGATTATTTCTGCCTTGAATTTTTCTAGAGCCTCATTCATCTGTTTTGTTACTTCCTGTGCTATCAGTTCAAGGTGTCCAGGTGGTTGATTATCAGACTTTTCCACCTCATTTTCCTCAGAAATTGCCTTTTGTGGGGTGGAAGCCTGGGTTTGTGACTTGCTTAAGTGTCTTTACATTTTTGTTTTTGGTACTGTCAGTTATAGTTCAATGAGTCCCAGTAAGCCCATCACAGACCTGTGAGATTCAGACAGACTTCTGGCTCCAAGTCCCAAATTGAGCTCCCTGCCCTCCTGTAGGGCAGAACTCTGCAAGGCTCTACTACAGGTTCCAGCTGTCTTTCCCCTAAAAATAGTCCAGGATCAAATGGGAGGTGACTTATCAAGTACTGTGGTCTGGTGTGCCTATATTGCAGAGATTATCTTCACTTTTCCACTGGGCTTCAGTTTTCATCAGGGAGCCTGAAAGAGGCCCTCTCTCTGCTGTTCACCTCTGCAACTCAGGACAATGGTCTTTATGTCCTCCTGTGCCTCTGTAGTGTGGAACCAAATAGATGCACAGCCAAGAAGCTGGGGGGGGGGGCTGTTGTTACAGGTTCCTGTTCAGCCAAGCCAGGTGGGTGTTGTCCTCAGGGTCTCCTGGATGCAAGCGGGCAGGGCAAGCCTGATGGAGCAGGGCACAGCTACCCACATCTGACTGCAAGGTCAAACTCTCTTGTTCTTAATCTTCAAGATCCATATGTCACCATCTTAATTTTCAGTGGTAGAGTATCAAATCTCCCCACACAATCATTTGCCCAGTTCTACTGGATTCAGAGAGTGTTTCCTGCACTAGCACATGGCTGAATATTCTGGTTTTATCCTGGAAAAAAATACATCTAGCAGCTTCTGGTAGGCATTTTGTTCTGATGGGGGCAGGCAGGCTGATGGACTCAGTGGAAGAGCTGCAGTGATGAAGTGAAAAACTTAAAATTATAGCTTGTTGGTACTGATGACTGCGATCCTTCCTTTATCTTATTGTCAAACATTTCCTCTCTTCTCCTTCCAGTGTAATTCTTGGAGTTCTCCAGCTCTACTTCCTTTGACCTTATCAAGACCTACAACTTTTGATGCTACTAAATATTTTTTTTTGTTTGGGGTTTTTTGAGACAGGTTCTCACTATGTAGTCCAGGCTGGCCTCAAACTCAGAAGGATCTTCCTGCCTCAGCCTCCAGAGTGATGGGATTACAGGTGTGTGCCACCACACCTGGCTTGCTACTACATTTTTAAAGCTACTGACTTCTCATTCCTCTAGAGATTTATCTTTCCTCTTTTGAAATTAAATTCCATGAACCAGGATTTAACCACCCCCTGCACAAGCCCTGCACTTCCTTACTTCACACTTACATCTCTGCTTCCTCATCATGGAGAAAAATGTCTGGCAGGTAAGATGCATTAGAAAGGATTTGTTGGATGAATCCGCACTGGGTGCATTAAACACTTGTGGGAATATGTGATGTTTAGGTGTGCTTCTAGTGCCTATTTTCTTCCAGGATGAGGAAAAACATGAGATGGGGAAAGAATGTATCTCGATTTAGTGAATATATTTCAAACACCAGAACTGGCTCAGAAGTCAAGTCACATAGCTTTCAGTTCATTACTTTTTTATACTCAATTTATCATTTTCCACATAACTTGTGTTCTCACAGGTCATTTTGACCTTTACTCAATGACCTGCCTTCTAGTGAAACAATTGTAGAAAGAAATGTGAATGAAAAAAACATTTCTGATTCCAATTGATAAAGAGTTCTAACAAAGCTTTTGTAAAATACATACATACAGATTCATACTAATAACAATTTTATTAATAAATACAAATCATTTAAATAATGTAAAAACAACATAATTTTTCTGAATTGAGAGATGATTGAAAACTAATTTTGGAGACTTTTAAATGTCTTTTGATCTTATCATAAAATAATGGTGGAAGCACATAGTCCTCTCTTTCTCTGAAAAGTTTGATAATTGAATCAAGATTATGCTGTAGCCATCAATTTTAGTGAAAGAGTAGTAAGAAACTTGTATTGAAATTTTATTTTTGCAAAAAAGTTCCCTCCGTTCAATTACTTTACAATATATTTCTAAGGATAAATTATTTTTAAAGTGTTTCTAAAATTAGGTAAATTAGTGCTGGTATGGTAGCAAATGCATATAATCAAATCTTTGTATACTCAAGACTAAGGTAGCAGAATTGTAATTTTGAGGACAGCCTGAGCTACGTAAGGTAGTTAGATGCTGAGATCATGTTAAGAAGAAAAGGGGGGGAGGAGAAGGAGGGGAAGAGAGAGAGTATGAGAGGAAAGCAAATGAAAAATCATTTACATGAGTTAATAGCAACTATCAAGTTCAAATAACAATTTAAATCATTCAAACAAAATATATTAGAGAAGATTGTATTTTGTTTTTCTGCATCTTTTTAAGTATTATATATGCTTTTTAAAGTTAATCTTCAGACCTAATAAAGACAAAAATTATGACTTTTTGAAAATGTCTGATTGGAAGTAGAAAATTGAATGAATCCATGTCTGATACTTACCAAATGCTGTGATACATGCCTCTCTGGGTATGCTAAATTGCATAGTAAACATATATGCCATTACTGGTTGTGTGCTAGACTCAACTTTTTCACTGTTCCAATTTGGAGGTGTGCCTCAAAATTCATGCATTAGAAGTTTAATGCTCCATTCAATATGTAGATTGTTGTTATGGTTTAGATGTGGTTTGTCCTTGAACAGTCCATGTGTTGGAAAATGGGTCTTCAGCGTAGTAATATGGGAGCTGAAAGAAGTGTTAAAATGTGGGCCACAGTGGAAGGTGCTTATATCATTCAAAGCCTGCCCTCCAAAGGAATTAGTGTAGCTCTCTGTAGCTCCTTGATGGACAACCCAGTTCTTTTTACTTCCTGGTTTGACATGCAGTGCTTCCTTCTGCATATACATCTGGCACAACATGATGCCATCGGCCACGAAGTCTTCCCAAAGGTTGGGCCAGTGCTGCCCAGCCTGATCTTGGACTTTTAATTTTTAAAACTGCAAGTAAAAATAACCTCTTTCTTTCATGAATTCTGTAACTCACCTTGAACATGTCATTAGATTTGGAGACAGAGCTTTCAGGAGGGAGTTAGTGTTAGATAAGCTCATGAGAATGGAGCTTTCATGGTGAGGGGAATGGCTGAATAGGAAGAAGAGGAAGATCCTGAGCAGACCCTCTCCCTCTTTCTCTTCCATGAGATGCTACACAGTTATGATTCAGAAAGAAGTTTTACCAGCTGCAGCTACTCTAGCTTGGGCTTCCTGACCTCTAAAACTATGAGTGACAAACTTCCTTTATGAATAACTCTATGGTTATTTTGTCCTAGCTGGAGAAAATGGACAAAGTTACTGTTATGGTTTAGATCAAGTATGACCCCTCAATTCTCATGCACTTGGAGGTGGGGCCTTTGGAAGGTGATTGGATCATCCGGGCACTGTATTTATTAAGTGTATTTTTCTTAGCTAAATGTGTTGTTGGTATGTGTGGTCTGGTTGAAAGAGGTGGGTCACTGGGGGGTGGGCAACTTAACAGGGTGTTTCTCCTTTTCTAGCTCCTCCCTTCTCTTTTGCTTCCTGCTCACTATCATGTAAGAAGCTTTCTTCCACCCAGGGCCTAGGACCATGTTGTTTTCTGCATTTGAGCCTGTTGAACATAGACTGAAACTTCTGAAATTGGGAGCAAAAGTAAATCTCTCCTCCTTTAGGTTGTGGTTGTCAGGTTCTGTGTCCCAGTGCCTAGAAAAGGACTAAGACTCTCATTCACTTGTGATTGGTTATGGTACTTTCCTTCACCAATTGTACTGTGATGTTTTCTTTTTCATCTCTACCTCATATGTAGTCAGTGGGCTTAAAAATGAAATTCAGATAACATATTCTTTATATTGTACTCCTACTTCATCCATTGTCATTTCTTTTGCTTTAGCTTTACATTTATTACTCCATTCATGCATTGTAGATTTCTTCCCTTTCTCACTCTATCTGTATCATCTTACAGATAATCTAATATTTTTGGTATACATTCTAGAATTTTATCTATCATTTATTTAGGAAATAAGTAACTGAAATACATACAAGATTTAGCAATATTATGGGTTTTTTTAAATCTGTTTATATATAAGAAGTGCATTTCCACTAATTTATTTCCTCTAAATGCTAGATTAGATATTTAGAGGCTATACCCACTATTTATCTTTCTTCAAAAATAAATACTTAAATATCCTCCAAATATCATTATCACAAGAATTCTGATATGAATTCCAGAACATTTCATCTTTTATGAGTATATGAGATTTGGGGGGGGGGCTATATACACAAGAAAGGATTTCTGAATCACAGTAAATACATAAATACACACACACATATA
>NW_004624975.1:153373-176624 GCF_000247695.1 Heterocephalus glaber | reverse complement strand
CAATGCTGGTGGAAATACTTTTTTTTAAGACAAGGTCTCACTATGTAGCTCAAGCTGGCATCGAACTCATAGGGATCTTCCTGCCTCAACCTCCTGACTGTTGGGATTACAGGAGTGTGTCACCACATCCACCTTCACAATAAGTATTATAATTGAGGATAGATTACTGTCCATAAATACTTCATTAAGCTCATTTCTACTAGCAATGAGGAGTTGTCTCTATTTCCACCAAAAGTTTTATGTAACATTTTGTTTGAATATCTTGTTGATATAATGTAGTGGTTTATTTTTATTTACAGATCAGCTATCATTCTCAAGTATAATTCATTTGAATTTTATTCTCTTTTAATCTATGTTTTCTTCATTTTTCTGTTGTTTTTCGTGCTTCATTTTTTTTAGGGTTTGCAATTTTATATTTTATATTAAATTCTCACCTCCTGTATATTTACAGTTTCTGTGTAAGTTTTAGTAAAGCTTGCTTATGGTATATATATGATCAAATATGTCAGCTCTTCATACTATGTCCTACGCTTTAGACATTTCATTTTGAAAATGTTCTTTCCTGTACATATCTTGTATATATTACATTTAAAGCAAATGAAACTGAAATCAACTTGATGCTACAGACATCTCATTTTAATCTACTTCATGGAATGATCCAACTTCCTTCCTACTTAATGACTGGTTTCCCATATATTTATCTGAGGGTAAATCTAACTATCTATCTATCTATCTATCTATCTATCGAAAGAGAGATCTGAATAGTCTATACATTTCCTCTGAGAGATTTATCCTATTAAAATGTTTTTATATATTCAGATTTCTTTTAAATTCTTCACCTTGTCCTGCTTTCATGATGATTCATATACACAAGAAAATTTATATTAAATGCTTTTATATATTATTTTGAAATTTATCAACATCTTTATAATATTGAGTGCACCATTCAGCATTCACCATTCAACATTATGCAGAATATCCCCATTTAGTCTGACCTTCATTTATAATGTTTGGAAATGATTTAACAACTTGATGTTAATGTACATTAAATAACTTCCTGTGCAATTTATGGATTTGTTGAGAGTTTAAACTGTCTCTTATAGTACTAAGATTATTATTTGATTATCACTCTTGAAAACAAATCCAATTTATTTCTGTGAATCATTTTGCTTACCCAGGACCTTTGTAATTTCATTATAATCATTTTAAACTGGAATTAAACTCTTTTCCTATTGTTTATAAGTACAGGTAATTTCAGTGGATTTCTTTCTTTCTTAACTATCTAATAAATATCTTATAGGGCTGAGTAGAATACAAAGTGCCTTCAGAAGAACTAGAAATAATATGAGCCATCTTTGTATTTTCTCCATTTTACAAAATTAGGGTACAATTTTCCCATCACTTAAACTGTTTTGATGTAGGTGTGTTTGCAAGTTCTCTAACATTAGGAATAATTTTTGCTATTCCTATTTCAACAGGATTTGTGCTTCATATTCTTTATAATGTTTTGTATTTTTGAAGAACTCCTACTTTTCCCAAATTGTTGTGTTAAATCATATAGTATATAAATTGCTATTAGTTAGCATCCCCAAACCAACATGTTTTATATTCCACAACATATCTCAGCATGCTCACATTTGATGTCCAAGCCAGACTTATTCCACCATGATACTGTTTTTACTTCAAATAACAGTCTCCGATTTTTACTACTTACCTATGTTTTTTTTTTCATTTTTTCTTCACAGCTTCATATACAGTGTTTTTCTATTTTCTTTGCAACCTACATGTGCTCCACATATCTTTTCCATTTTGTGGCTTTCTTTTCACACATTTTATGGCTTCCTTTGGTCAACAAATGTCTATAAATTTAAGGCAGTTAAAGTTTTATTTTTTGTGTTTTTATTACCCGTCTGAACTTCCTACTTTTTGTGAAAGTAATAACTTTCTCTACCAAATTATTAAACTGAAGTTTTTCAAAATGTTTTTTGTACATATTGTAAATTTTGACTTTTAAAAAAGCCTAGAAAAGACTTTTTGTGTGGTGTAAAATTGAAATCCAATATTTTTCATGATCCTATAAAAATTTTAGCTTATGTATTCATTGAAATGATAGATTTCTATCATTCTGTCTTTATACTACCTCCTTCCTGGAAGTTACCTTTCACCTCTGCACACACACTTAATGTTTGGCTTAGCTGGCCTAGAAGGCAGTCACTCCAGAAATCACATTCTTGCACAGGAATGCTGCAGGCAGTGTTGCAAAAGCAGCTGGTCAAGGTAAAAAAAGTAGTTATGGGGCTTGGCCACCTCAGGAAAAGAAATTGTTCTGGCATGAATAGCTACTACTCATATACATTCTCTGCCCTTTTCTCATTCCAGTCTGTACAACCATATAGAGATGCATCTGCTAGGCAGAAGGCTGCCTCTCAGGGCTCATCATGGAGTAATAGCCAAAAGGAGATTGCTTCATCATGCATTTCTTCTTCCTGTCTTTCCTGTATCATATCTACATTTTCTCCTTATTACTCATTTAGGATTACAATCTTACAATAAAGCACTGACATTTAGCTCATTCTGTATTGTTTTATTTTCTAGGAAATAAAGCTCAGAAAACTGCTAGAAGATCTTGTTTCAGCAAGTAAAATGAAATCCCTTAAAGATGGGATTCTAGAATTGGATTGTCTACCTACTTAGGACAGTAATGAACCCACTGAGAGCAGTATTTCAAATGATAACAGCTTCTAGAAATGATCATATCATAATAATAATGTAATTTTATTCTTAATTGGGATAAAATACTCAAGGAGAGGAAACCATGAAGGATTAATGAAATGTCGAATTAATATGGTAAAACAAGGAAGGCAATTGCTATAGAGTAAGATAGATGCTGTTGACACTATAGCATATTGAAAACATGTTATAATAGGCTCAGAGAACTTATTTGCCAGTGCAATGAATGATTTTACACTAGAACACTTCCATGGCATCATCTGGTAGCCACATGATTGATAATGCTGAAAAATCTGCCCCAAGATTTTGACAGTGCTCTTTAATGAATATAAAATGTGCAATAATTAATAGTCTGTTATATAATACAGGTCTGATAGGAGAAAAGTATCTGAGACCTAGAAAAAAATATAAGTATATGCATTGAAAACATAATTGCTTCTATTTTACTGAGTTTTTCTAAAAGATAGGAAAGATAGAAGCAGTCACGTGATACTAGCCAAGACCATCTAATTCATGTATTTAGCATGTCTTTCACAAGATAATATTCATTTTCTTTAAGACTACCCTCAAACTTTCTTTATCCATCTTTAGCTGAAAAGTCCAAGTTGAGAAGTATATACTATACTAGGATAGAGATTCCTGCTTATTTAGGGATTTTCAAATCTTGCCCAATTTATACTTTAGGAAACAAGTTACTATAGACGGGAATAGATTTTACTGTAGTGTGCAAAGGAAATACAGAATGTAAAACTTGGTGAGCAGTTTATGGATATGAGATATAAAAATATAACACATGATTCGATATCTGGCTAAGATGCTTAGAGTTCAAAGGATTTGTTAGTACACCATATTAAATCTTGAGATTAACAGTGTTTTGAAGTAAATTGAGTGCAAATGCTAGATATTTCTTATCAGAATTATAAAGAACAAATGAGAAATCTTATGGAATTATAAATGGTTATAATGCATTTAATAAGCATAAACTAAGAGCTTTTGGTGAAATATAATTAAAAACACACATTTTCTCTATCTAAATATTCGATCCATAAAGATAGGGGAGAAGCAAAATGCTTGCTATTAAATAAGAATTAAGTTAGAATGTGATGTGTATCACAATAGATTCACTAAGATTTCAAAGGCAGAAATAAATTTCATACTTTTATACAGTCAAGGATACACAACCCATTACAATTATGTTCTCAAGATAAAAATTTATCCTTAAGGAAGACAATTTGACAACACCATTTGTCACAAACAAACATGGAGTTAGCAATTGGAGTAATCATCTGTGTAAGCGGATTTATCCAAAGGAAAAACAACTTTTTAAATCTATATACACACAAGAGATCATTTTATAACTTGAAACAAATAGCCCACCAAAATTGGACTTCTACTGTCCCACAAAAACTGGAAGATTAGAGTCCCTTCGTCCTTGTCCTTTATGGTTTTATCCAAGGAGATGACTCTTTGTGACCTTCTGAGGTCATAAAGCTGAAAAGCCTGTCAACTTTTCAAAGGAAGAAAAGTATTTAAAGTTTCAAGTTTTCTAAAGTAAATGCTTAGATAAAAACGAGGGAAGAGCAAAATCTTCCCTGTATAAAATTCTTAATTTTAACTTGTATTCATGCTTAGATAACCCAACATGAAATTATACTTCTGAGTGCCCAGAAGAATTCCATAATTTAAGTCAATAAGAAATGTACTAGTGAAAAGTTTTAATATTGTGAAAACTTGTAAAGCCTGCTTTTTTAGGCCAACATTAACAGGGCATATTGCTGGAAAACATGGATTATCTAATATTAGTGGTTTTACAGAATTTCAGAATGGAAAAACACAAGGAATAATACTTAAGAGTTAAAATATATGTAGTTTCCATAATGAATAGATGAATGAGACAATGAAAATGATTGATCTACTAGAATCTAGGAAAATCAAAGCAAATAAAATAGATCATTATATCTTAGATGCAATGTAAATGAATAACAGTCAACTTTCATTTTCACAATCAGAAAAACTGAAAAGAAATGGAGCTGATGTCAATTACAGCAATGGAAAATATGGCCTTTACAAAATTTTTTAACTTTACCCTGTTGATGGTCCTGAATCCATCCATTGGTATTATCATTCAAGTTTCTTTGAAGAAGCATTCTGTCTGATATTAAAATTACATGAAATCAATGTTCCTCATTTAAATATTTCCTCAAATTTGCATTTCATTAGGGTAACTATGTGCTGAGAAAAAGTAAATAAAAGATTATTTAAAACTGCCAGTGGACACAAAACACCATCATAGTCCTCTAAGAAAAATAGAATGCTTACGAAGCCCTGAAAAGTGAAATTTTGGTTTTAGTTTATTTTACAAAATACACAAAGATTTTGCTGATGTATTTGCAATTATTTCCCTATTTCACTAAAATAAAATTTGAACAACATATGCATAACACAAACAGACCCTCACAATACCTCAGATAGCATTGTTAGACATGCAGTATATCAGTGGCTCCTGTGTTTTCAGGAACTGGGCATCTGAACAATACAGATTTTCTTCTGTCCAGTCTCTAATGTTGCAGGGTAGAATTCATTTAGTCTTCAGGGCTTTGCACAACTTTACTTTTGTTATCCACCACTTGCATCAGATACACTGACAATAGGGTGATGACTTTAAACTCACATGATTTGGATTCTAAGTACTTGAAAAACACCATGAATGATGCCTGTATTTATATGAGATCAATCAGTATTCCTCTGTTACACATATTACTTACTATTTTCCCCCATAAACTAATGGCAGGTTATCAAGATAGCTGATAAAAAAATCATATTTTTTGAGATCATGTAATGATATATATTATAGTATAGGTTTAGAAATTGATATAATTCTAGGCAAGATTGTGACTGTAAACTATCATTCTCACCAGAAAAAGATAATCTGCTTGCAGTATTCTCTACTCCTTAGGATGGAGAAAAGAAAAAGTGTTCACCTATGAATAGCTATTCCTGAGGTACCAGGGCCAGACTAACATCCCCATGATGATAACACACACGAAACAAGGATGGCAATTGTGTATCCCTGTTTACCAAACTTTCACTTGTCTTCTGATTTCTTCTCCAAATCCTAAATGCCTTCTTCCTTTGAAAGTAGAAATGTTAGATGGTACATGATAGAAATAAAGAAATGTACACATTTTTCAGATTTCTTTATAAAATATATCTTCAGAAGTGCCTCTAAAGCATGTCACCATGCTTTGGGGTTTTAGAATTGGAGGGGCATTTAAGATGTTGTTTATGTTACTTGAGTCTCCCTTGATATATTTAACTCCTTCAGACAGGAAGGCAATATGGTGATTCTTTCAGTTTCTGAAATATATTTACTCCAACTCCTTACTGAAGAAAATAACCAGTTTGTTTTAAGACTCAGTAAGCCCTGTAATACGTACATGGGCAATCATACTTTTATTTTGAAAACCATAAACTGCCACCATGACAGCAGTGCCATTCCAAGTTCTATTAGTGAAAATATTACAGAAAATTTATAAAAGTATATATGAAAAATTGGCATTATCTCTCTGTACTATATAAGCATTGGTCATTCAGGGAAAGTTAGAATGGTGACTTATACTGATGTTTAGAATTTTATGGGATAATTCTCACAAAAGATTCATGAAGTCTGAATGGATTTAAAGTAGAAACTGAGTTGGTGTAGATAACTTTATTATTGAAATCCGGTGGTATTAACCAGTCATACAGAGTATTTTCCTTAAATTATATAATTCTAATTGTATAATTATACAATTTATACCCAATTATATTTGCTTCAGGAAACCATGCTTAAGTAGTTATTACTACTTAATCTTGCAGATTATTTTATTTTGAATATAGACAAAATCTAGTAACTGTGAAGGTTACCTCTCACAGTATATTACCCATGCTAGAATTCTGTCACACCATCATCCTATCTTTCCCAGTGAAATTAGGCAACACATTTGGCTGACTGCATTTAACATCCCCATTATTGATCTCTAGAACTCAGCCAAAAGATTATTTTTAAATGATGCCTGTTCTTGTCTTCCTAAAAATTTTCTCAATGCCTGTCAAAATGGTTAATTCCTTGCCTCAACCAGCAGCAGGTTAAATGCTAGCTGAGCACAGCAAGCAGTATGAATCCACTCCAATATTTTTATCTTCAGCTGACTTGGCACAGTTCTGCTATATCATATCAAGGGATTTCTGACATCTCAACATTATCTAATGTGGAACCCAATTTAGCCAGGTAACTGTTAGTGATTACTGAGAAATTTACTACTACAGCATTTGGGGTAACACATCAAATTAAACATACTTGTTAATTCAACCCATATTTATGAATTAAACATACAGAAACTTATGTTTCTCATTCCCATGTCTAGCATCATAGTAACAAATTTTATATAGATATCCAAATTTTCATTGGAGATATTACAGAGAAGTTGGTGTGGTCTTTGGTTTATAAGACTTTTCATCACAAATTTGATTTTACCATTTGCCCCACTTAATGTGATGCAACTCCAACTTAATGTATAATAGATGTTGATTTAGGGAGGAGTTGAAACACTTTCTATAAAGATGACTGCTTAAAAACAAAAACAAACAACCAAACCAAACAAATACTGGTGGGGATGTGGAGAAATTGGAATGGTTACGCACTATTGGTGAAAATGCAAAATGATCTGGCCATTGTAGAAAACAGCATGGAGGCTCTTCGAAATTCAAAAATAGAACTACTGTATAAACCAGCAATCTCATTTCTGGATATTTATAAAAAACTGAATTTGTGATCTCAAGGACCATTAGCACTCCACTATACACTTCAGTATTATTCACAATAGCCAAGATATGGAAACAACCTAAATGGCTATGGGCACCTGAATGGATAAGGAAATACAGAGTGATACTTATCGTGGAGTACATTGTGTTTAAAAATCGATAAAATGATAGAAATTCTTTAATATATGACAACATGGATGAACCTATAGAGACATTGTAAGTGAAATAATCTAGTCATAGAAAGACAAATACTGTATGATTCCATTTGTATAAATTATCTATAACAGGAAAATTCATAGAATAAGTAGAAGAGTGGATTGTTTGGGGCAGGGGGAGGAAAAAAGATTCCTTCAAAAGAGTTGAAAAAGCATTACATAGATACAATTGCTGCTTTGTTAAAGAGGTAAATCTAATTTTTCCTATTCTTGTTGAGAGAAGGAGAGGGAGAGAAAGAGAGAAATGATGAGAACAAACATTCTTAACATGATTAAGGAACAATAATTACAGAATTCTTAAAGAGGCAACACCTTCACTGAACAGAAAAGAGCAGTCTGCTTCTGTTAGTGACCAATTTCTGTTTTTAGCTTAATCGAAATTTTCTCCAGTATTTCTGCTCATCCTTATTTCCAATTCTCCAAATTTCATACAAAGATACCAAAAAAGCTACAGTCACCATATCTTATAATTCAGAAATTCACTGATTCAGACCACACATTTGATTTTCTGTTTCATCAGCTGTCTGGGTTTAGGCTTTAAGAGAGTTGAGCATGATGGAACTCAACATTTTATATGAATATGCCTTGGGCCAAGAGTGTAAAAATTGATTGTTATATTTTATCATTAACATATTTTGTGCAATCTCATGTAGTCCTTGGTTTGTCAAAGCCTTACCCTACATAGGCACTATGACCAGACAAACAGTCACTGTAATTTACAGAATACATTTCGCATGGGTACTCCTAATTCCCAACATCTTGTACGGTAGTATTAGATTTGCACAAGGTTAGGTAAGTAGCCCAAGATTGGTACATCATCAAATATTTATTAATTGCCATTATTCCTAGCAGTTATTTTTTTCTGAAAATGCATATTTTCAAATAGAAAAGGAGTCTTGGAAAATAAAAAATAGTTTAGGGGGAGGCGTCCGTGTGGCAGTCGCTGTGATGGCTTCAGAGCTAGGCTGCTGACCACTGGCCGAGGACGGGGCCCAGCTCCAAGAGTCTCAGCGGCTGCGCTGTGGCCACCTCTGCGGCCTCCTCGGAGGATTTTGAGATCTTCTGCGGGCTCCATGAAGGTCTACGGGGGTGCCCGAGCAGCTGCTGGGGACTGCAGGGTCCGAGGAGAAGAAGAAGTTGATCAGAGATTTTGATGAAAAGCAGCAGAAACAAATAAAATGCTGGCAAGAGTTGGAGGAACAACTACAGTATGCACCCCTGACTTTCCATAACCCCATGGTGTCTAAGCTGCAAAGCTATGGGAAGGACCTTGCCAAACTTCATCGGAGGTGAGAAGCCCTTTGACAGCCATACTTGGGGGCCGAGGAGACTTGAAGCACAGTACATGTGCAATGGAGAATGAGCATATGAATGGGCTCCAGTCTCAGAGGCCACTGCTTCTGCAAGGCACTGTAAGCCTCAACCGGGCCACCCAGAGTACTGCTTAGTCTCATTGGACTGACACAGAGACGGACCAGATTGGCTGGGAAATCTTAGAAGGGCTGGGGGAGCAGTGAGACCAGCTGGAACGCACCACGAACAGACTGGTAAACACAAGTGAAAACGAGCAAAAGTCTAAGTTTCTCTGGTCAATGTCCAGAAAAGTGACGACCAACAAGCTGCTGCTTTCCATCGTCATCTTACTGGAGCTCGTCATCCTGGGAGGCCTGGTTTATTACAAGCTCTTTGGCAAGCATTGCACTTCCTCTAGGAAGGGCTTTGTGGACCGGAACCTTGACCCTGTGGATGAATGGTGTTAGGGAAGATGTGGAACAAGCTTGTTGCTGCTGTGGGCTGACGGGTCAAGGATGCACTGTGTACCAAAATGTGGGAAGAGGGTGTGCAGACAGAAAACCACGTAAACGTGAAGGAAGAACAAGACCAGTATGATATACTAAGGTAATAAGTGTTTCCGATTTCTTAAAAAAATTTAATTATTAGATATTAACTCGCTCATAAAATTTTCTAGAAAACTAGAGACTCAAATTCTGAAGCTGCATCATTTGACAACCAATACATATGAAGCACCATTTCTATATTTAGCACCTAGTTACTGAGTATCTGCAAAATTTTGGCTATTTATGAAAGACTCAACACTTTTGCAACCTTGATTGCCAGAAAGCTTTCCTGCTTTGAATGACATCACATTGACACCTCAGAAAATGAGCCCGAGAGCAATGTATCCAGTAGGCATCACATACACACAAGTCTTTACTCCAGCAAGGAAGGTAGTTCCACAATATAAACTCCATTTATAATCTGTTACATCCTGCCAAAAAGTAGAAATAAAATAAAGCAAAATCCTGATATATATTTTGTTTTTAATTTGGATTCAATAACATTAAAAACTGTTTATTCATATATTTAGGTAATAAAGCAAAATTTCCTTCCTGGAGTTCACCATTTCAATTTTTATTATTAATTAATGTAACTCTCAGTTTAATATACATTTTGCCTTGAAATGACCGTTCAACTTAGTTCTTCCTGATGTTAGAAGCCACCTTGATTCTGGTAGAAAACCCTGGCTTTCAAGTCATGTACTCTGAAGTGAATATTGCATTTCTCCATGCAATTTTCTCTTTAGAGAAAAACAAACAAACATAATTCCAGGACAGATACTTTGATTTGCAGTGTCCTTTTTCTTTTTTTTCCCCCTATGGTGTCCGAGATGTTATGGGTCCTTAATGAATATTAAATCATCATGATGACAATATCCTAAGCTGTCTCATTTTTTTTAAATCACCAAACTATGAAATGATATCATTTACATGTGGTGTTGAAAAAGCTTTTTAAAAAGCCACAGTGCTTTTATATTTCCTTAGGTCATTTTGAAAAAGCAAAACAATTGGTATACATGACAGGTTCCCATCTATCTGTGTATTTAATAAAGCCAAATGTGATGAAGACTAATGTACCATACTGATGTTTGCAGAATTTCATTAATGTATTTCCAAGACTATCATAACTCACTCACCTCCGTTGAGTTTATGAGCCATGGATTTTGCTCTAGCACATAGAATCAGTTTCCCTAACACAATGCAGAGGCTAATAATATCAAAGAGGATACTTCTTCATATTTTGATACAAGGTGACTCATTTATTACCCCCTCCCCAGTGTAGTAGGACAATGGAGTCATTTAAATTAGCACTTAAATTAAGAAGTTACAAAGAGTCACTAAGTGACAATACCTTACCTCTCAGAACAAAAGCTTGAGAAATTTTTTAATCAAACAATTCAAAGAACTCCAAAGAAAGCAAGTCTTTTTGCACAGAAATATAATTTATCTGTTAGTATCTATTAAATTCTATTCTATGAATTAATTCCCATTTCTACTTCAGTATGCAATATTAAAAAATCCTCCCAAATCATCAAAATATAACCAATTGATACAATTAATATTTATTAAACCCAAATTATAATATAATCAGGATTTAAGGAAGCTATTGAACAACTATATAGCATTTGTTTTTATTTAGGACTAGTTTGACTCAAAGGCTGTCTATTTCACCATATTCTAACAATTTTGGAGACTGTATTGGAACTATATAGCTATTGTTCTCATAAGAAAATAAAAGATCAATTGTTTTTATAGCTGTAAAGAAAATAGAGATGAAAATAGCAGTGCCTACAGGAACTGGCTTTGGCGTGCTCTGTGCTCTTCCAATAATCCCTATGGCCCTGTTCCCTCCTCCACACACCCCATTTGTTCTTCTCCTGCCTCACCGGTCTTCATCTTCCGCTTCATTAAGGGAAGTCCATTCTCTCTGAGATCTAATATATTTTTCTTCCATTCTGTGTAGAAACTCAAATGTAGTGTCTTGCATGAGTGTCTTTTTGTGATCCATTAGGTCTCAGTTTGTTCTATTTGATGTTGGTAGAAAAGAACAAATCTCTCATCCACTTTCAAATATTAGGAATTGGCTAGTGTATTTTCTGGGATTTTTGCCCAAATAAAATGGAAGATTTTTTTTAAAATTATGAGACAGCTGTTAAAGTCTTATTTTATTAGACTTGATAAATATCAGATAAACCACTTAATCACATAAAATTTGTATATTGCATTGATAAATGTATATACTGCTGAACACTAATTCTGAAATGCATATTTTATATTAAATGTATAAAATTTCAGAAGTGTTCAATCTTTGGTTGGAAATTTCATCCTTGATGATCTCCATAGATGTTCACATTGACAAATGTGGGAAGAGCAGATTCCATTTATAAAGTCAGAGAAGCCACACAGGTATTTGCAAAGATAAAAGCAGAGAGAAAATTGCCTAAATTGTTGATATTTTAAATTCCAATGATAAATTCATTTATTTTAAATTTATCATAACAACAGTAATGATACTATAATATTCCAATCAATATAGATATGAGATGAAATTTCTTTGTAATTATTTTATACAGTCACACAAGGAAAGAAACATAGAGAATATAAGGAAACAATGTGGCAAATTTTTGAAAAATAATTTATTATGTTTGTGATACATAATAGATAGTTTCTTCAAGGGGAATTGGGATATGTTCATATCACATCTTGTTTCTTTTTACTTTCCTTTCCCCTGTGCTTGTGCCCCTCTCCCACCACTCCGGATCCCTGATTCCTACTAATCTACATCCATAATTAGTGTCCAAGAAAGTAAAAAAGAGAATTATAAAAACAGCAGTGTAGAACTTCTTCTTAGAACAGTGTGTATTGATTTCTTAAATTATTTACTAAAAGGATAATACAGCCACCTCTTTACAAATTACCTTTGGTTCTTCTTCTTACCTTAGTTGTAAAGTTAACCAAATATGGATTAGCACAATCCATTTATGTGTATTCTCAAGTAATTTTTTTTCAAATCTCTGTCAAGATTTGAATTAAAATAAATCATTTATTTATTTTTTACTTTTAAAGCATGTCAGAAAACACAAATACCACAAATAGGAAGAACAAGTTTAAATATATACAATTTAAAATATCAATAAAAATACAATACAATGTGGCATTATTAAAATAATCCATAAATATAACAATAAAGTATAAAAATGGAAGAATATGAAAAACAATGCACAAACAAATGCCAAATTCCTTAAAAAATTTTGAATTGTTAAGAGCTAGTAACAAAATAGAAATATCATTTAAACTGGGCAAAAGAATAAGTAGCAAATAGTATAAGAAAAACAAATTGAAATGTCCATAACACTTCATAATTGAATGAAATACCACATAATGTACTAATAATGTGACAGGTGTTTACACCTACTAGTTTCTAAAATAAAAGCCAAAAGTTTTATAATGCCAGACATTATTGAATATAATATAAAAACAGGCATTTACCTACAGTGAGAATTTGGATATTGAATGACTATTTTAAAATGCAATTTAACAATACCTGGCAGATTCATTAAGTCAAAAAATATTTCTGTACACCTCTTTGCACTTTACAAACAAGAAATCACATCAGAAAATAATAAAAAAACATGACAACTCATGTATTTTCTTTCAATGGTGGAAGATAAGCAATAAAGGAATGAATGCTTTATTTTAATGTATTAAATGATTAGGTTCAAAAATTGGCCTCACACTATATTGATAGGTACTAAAAAACAAGAGTTAGGCCATTATGTGCCAAGGTAAGAGAATTGTTACGGCATAGGTGACATTTGGTTGAAGATCCAGAAGATGGAAGTCAGTGGATTGTCTATATATCTGGAAAGAAAGTCTGTTTTAAAAGACAAGGCTTAATAAAGACCCTGGATGATAAGCTTGTCTCTAATTTCATATAAAAACTATGAATCCAGATGTTTTAAGGAGAAAAGAGAAGAGAAAATAACAGAGGAAGTAGAGAGACAATGGAGAGAGACGGTAGATCATGTAGTGTTTTGTTTCCCTTAACCATTATAAGGTTCAAGTACATCAGTGCAGACTTCGACATTTAACATGAGAAGTTATTGTAGGAATTTGAGGTGTTATAATGTTACTTTGGGCTTAGCTTAAAAGGTGAACGGCTAAGAAGAGCTGCAGGGAAACAGGTACAGAGGTAGAATAAGATGAAGAGGTTATTGCAGTATTCCCAGTCAGAAAAGATGGCTGCTTAAATAGATATTTTTAGTGCAGTGCCACTAATATATACTGATGGACTTGAGGGGAGAGAGAGAGAGAGAGAGAGAGAGAGAGAGAGAGAAGGGTCGAGGATGACCAACATTTTGGTATGAGCAACCACCAGTATGCAGTAGTCATTTACTGTAAATGAAGTTTCAAAGTGTGATGCTAAGATAAAAAATATGAAATTTGCTGCTCACATTAAGGGCAAGGAGCCTGTTGGACATCAAGCACAGATGCTGATTGAGAACTATATAAAAACCTGAAGATCAGAGGAGAGAATCACACTGATATATTCATCTAGGAGCCACCAACTTTAAACATGAGGATGCATGAAATAATAAAACAGTTGACTTTGGATAAAGAGAAGAGGTATCAGACTATGTCAAGAAAGCAGTGAGTTATTCAGAAATGCCAGAGATGATGATGAAGAGGCCCACTGAGAAAAGTGACAAGTGATGTAGGAAATACATCAGGAGAGGATGGTGACTTGGCAAGAATTTAAAAGGGCAGCAATTCAAATACTGTGTATTCTAACATCAAAATTGACATTACAATTAATACTGATAGTATTTTGACTTTACTATGTGTGGCTCCAGTGTTTGGATTAGAAAGAAAATATGACAGATGTGGATTAATTTCACAAGAGTAATGAGAGATGAACTAAAAATGCTGCAATGAAGAGATTAATGGTAATGTTTGTGGGTGGAAGATGTTTTGGTAGCTTAAAAAGAGATTAAAGAAATGAAAGAGGGCATGGCCACAAATAGAAACATTGGCCGATGAATACCATTAAAGTTGAGTGCTTATTAGCTTGCAACTTGTAGTACATCTCAATTACAGTAACTAGCATAGCTAAAAAAGTTGATATTTTCATTGAGCAAATACTATGGCTCATATGTAAAATTGGCCTGTGTCAAAAACAATATTTATTCACTCATGATAATACATATAAAGCCCAGCATGTGATAGACACACACATTGCAAGTACACCAGAAAACAACAACAACAATAAAACACCTCATCAAGATCATGTATTTCAACTAAATATTATATTTGGAGCAATTGATATTAAAGGAGGTACTGACAATATTAGAGATTTACTTATATTGATACTTAGAATACAAAATATTTGAAATATAAAGATTCTGTCTGGATAACCTTCCCTAGGATACATGGCTCATGGCTTTGCCTCTTTCACGTTTTGCTCCAATGTAAGCAGTGAGGATTACCCTTATAATCCTACCTAAAACTACATTGCTTTCAGATATGTCACTTTGCAGTGTCCTTCCTACTGTTTTTTTTCTCCACAATAGTATAATTTTCTAACTGTATATCCTTTTATTGGTACAATTTAGGTATACAATATAATGACATTCACCATTGGAAATTTGCACCTTTACATAATCTCTTGGTTTTTATTTTTCTCCCTTCCCCTGCCCTACCTTCAACCCCTCGATCCCTCCCTATTTACAAAGACTTTGTTTCCTTTTTTTCATTTTCTCATATTAATTCCATTCCCTTCTTTCCTTTTGCCTGCCCCTCCCACTTCCCCTTCCCCTTTGCCCCTTTTCTTCCTATTTCACATCATCTATTATACCTTTTAGTCCTTATTTACACTTTCAGTTTCTCACACTAGAGAAATATTTGGTATTTACACGTGTGTCTTGTTTATTTCACTTAAGAGTATCACCTCAATGTGCATCCATTTAGCCATAAATGTCTCTAATTTCTCATTTTTATGGCTGAGTAGTACTCCATTTTTATTTTTTTTAAAAAACCCACATTTTCTTTATCCAATCCAGGTGATGGGCCTTTGGGCTGTTTCCAAGTTTTAGCTATTCGAAACTGTGCTGCTATAAACATGGGTGCACATATATCACTGTGGTATGATTCCCTTAATTATTTGGGGAAGATACCCAGCAGGGGAATAGGTGGGTCAAATAGGACTGCCAGACCTAGTTCTTTGAGGTATCTCCACACTGATTTCCACAGTGGTTGCACCAGTATACACTCCCACCAGCATTGGAGCAGGGTTCCTCTTTCCCCACAGGCCCACCAGCATTTATTATTGGTTGATTCCTTGATAGCAGCCATACTTTCTGGGGTGAGGTGGAATCTCAGAGTTGTTTTCATTTGCATCTCTTGAATGACCGGTGATGTTGAACATTACAGATTCCTAGATACGTATGAATTACCAAAGTTGAACAAAGAAGATCTAAAAATTCTAGACAACCCAACATCAATCAATGAAATTAAAAACATAGTACCATATTTTATTATCTTTCTCTTCATAGAATAAAAGCTGTAGAGAAGTAAAATATACTGGTATTCTATCAAAGAGGATGATATGTTACATTAAGAGTTGGTGTCTAAATGTTACAGAAAATAATACTGGAGATGAAGTATGAAATATGATATCTCCCAACCTGTTAGCTATATGATAAAGCCGAGTTCTTGTTCTCTGGAAAATTCCTACGGACAACAGAGGTTAAGAGTAGGAAGATATATGGGCCGGGGATTTAGCTCAGTGGTTTTGCTGCCTGCTGTGCAAGCACAAGGACCTGAGTTCGATCCATGGTACCAAAAAAAAAAAGAGTAGGAAGGTATTTATTGATAGGAAAGCTCCTGAAGGGCAGGAGGGCGACCTCAGTGGATAGCCCAGTGACCCCACTTTTCAGAAGAATTTTATGGGGTGAAACCCATTTGAGTACAGTGTGGGCCACAGCCATGATCATCTAATAAGTTTACAAGTATAGTCACTTAGGTAGTGTTGGTCAAATTGAGAAACAAGTCATGTAACAAATATGGATGGAAAGAAGAAAGATTCTGCTAGGAAGTGGTGGGTCCAGAGGTTGCTGGTCACCCACCAAGGTGGTTGATGTCTATCTAGACTTCATTAGGCTCAGTGTTTGTTATTTGAGGAAATACGTCATAGTAGGTCTGCTCATCTTGTCTTTATCTTGAGGCCTGGTTTTCAACCTATGTATCTCTGGTTGTTGCTGTGGTTGTTTAACCTTTGTCTTGACCCTCTCAAGGACCTAGCCCTGTCTGACTGCCTATAATACTTCTACCAACTCATCTGTCTATAATACACAGGCCCATGATGTGGCTTAATGATAGAGTGCTAGGCTAGTGTGCACGAGGCCCTGGGTTCAATCTTCAACACACACACACACACACACACATACACGCACCACACGTGTACATGCATGCACATACATTGGTGTTCAAAAATTTGTAAATTTGTGTAAGATTGACTCGTACTTGCTGTCACCGGCCTATAATGGTAGCACATCAGACAGCTGAGCAAAGAGAATGGTGAGTTTGAGCCTAGCCTAAGCAAATTACCAATTTAGTAAGACCTTCTCAAAACAGGAATAATAGAAAGGGTTGGAGATATATAGTGCTGTGCATAGGCCTGGGCTTCAAACCCTAGTAATTTTTAAAAAAAAAGAAAGAAAAGAAAAAAGAATGAACATTCATGTTTGGTTTCACATCTAAATTATTTTAAACAGCTCTGTGTTTTTGTTTATTTGTTTTATATTTCTTTTTAAATGCTAAATTTTTGCTTTTATACTGTTTTCCTTGAAGTGGTTTTTAGCTTATTTGTGTCATATTGCTATCAATTGTTAAAGCATTCAATGACTGTAAACAATTTTGCTTACCTAAGGAAAATTTATTTAAAAATTGCATTCACGGTATTAATGAAAATGTACATAAATTAGCATTTGTTTGTAAAGGCAAAGAAAAAGCGAAAAATATTATTACACATTCCCTTATATTTAATATTTACTCACTATGCAGTCTTAAAATCTTAAAAAGAAAGGAGAGATTTCTAAATATCTGCTTAATGTTTTTAAAACATTAAAAAATTAAAATTGTGTTTTTAATAAATGTAATCTTTAAATTCTACAATATACATATACACTACTGTAAACTGTGTAGGGCACTTTTGAATCTGAGTTATATTAGATTTACTTCACAACCATACTAATGCTATTTACATTTAGCAATAGCTTGATCTTCCATAAATCTCATTTTCAGTGAGTCATTAAGAAGACCTAAAACAGATTCATACAAATCTCTGGAGTAGTAGAATCCAGTCAAATGTAATTTGAATATCTCTAAAAGCATATTACATAGCAGCATGAACTTGGGCTATGTAAAAAATGAGACAAGAAATAAATAATGCTTGGAGTTTTAGAAGGTATAGTGTATGTGACTAGAGCATTTTCATTGAGTAATATATCCTGCTGTAGCATCTTAACTTAGGTTCAGTGTTCAGTGTGTCTCATCAAAGCATGCATAAGGAGAGATCACAATTTAAGTTAAGACATCTTTCACCTATTGGTTCCTAACTGCCATGCATCAGGACAGACACTGATGCTTTTTAGTTGGGATTTCATCTTTTTTTTTAGATTCATAGTGTGCCATCTTTTTAAACTGGCCAGATTTAGATTGTTGGCATAAAGCTTTGAGATTACCAATTATTTATGTATTTCTAAAATTGAGTTGTGCATGTTTTATAATTCAAACTAATATAATATAAAACCTTTTCTAAGCAAACAAAGCATCCTCAAGAATATAAAATTTGAGGCTGACAATCTTCATCACAACCTGGTCACTATCTCAGGTTTACACCACACTGTGGTGCCCTCCAGGGCAGAAGTCTCTGTGTACTTTCTCGGATACTATTTCATGGCAGTGTTGTAAATCTCCACTGTTCTAAAACTCTACATTGATAAGTATCTCCATATACTTAACCATTCTTCAAGGCCCTTGCACTATCAAGTACTATGTGCTTTCAACATTCACAACAATATTTCCCTTTTCCCAGAATACTTTCACTGCAATTTATCGATTTAAATACCTATCATTTGCAAATTTGTAAAATCTCCATAAATTAATTGTGTACTTCCCATTAGCATTTGATTTTCCTGACACCCCTTTCATCTTTATCCTTCTGTCACTGTCATTCTCAAGGCATTTGTTTTCCTCATCTTCTATTATGTGGCTGGTTATTAGTTTTCCTGATCACTTTTAAAATCCTCCTTCTCGTCCCCTTCCCACAAGTGCTCTTTTTCCTCCACAACTAAAGAAATGTTTCTTGTGCTTCGTTATGCATAATAATTACCATTTTACTCCTTAAGATGTGTTGTGAGTCAGAATAGATAGGAGTTTGATCACATGTTGTGGCTAAGCTGAGGCAATGGCTGGACTTCTATGCCTCTCCGTATTTTGTCCCTGGTCTTCTTCCTCAATTCATTTTACACATATCCTGGAGAAAAAGTTTTAATCAATTTTTATGAATTCAACATCAAAATACATGGTAAAATCTATAAATTGAATCAACCTAACATTTTATGTGGCAGCAAAATGTCACAGCAAAACAAAAAAATGTTTATTGTAAAATCTTGGTGCAATGAAAAAATCTGGGGTTCAGTGATGGTGTATGAATTTCTACAACATCGCATAATTTACAGAATTGTATATTTTAAGATGTCAAATCTTTATGCACACAGAACTTGTGTATTCCATTATGTCACACAGCTTTTGATTTAGTTTGGTAGATAGAATTCTAAGATGCCTTCCAAAGCCCCTGCTTCCTCATGTACACAAGCTCCAGGGCCCCTTAGACTGAATGCACCATGGATTTCCCTCATTACTGCAACTAAGTAATTTGTATGAGTTTAAATTAGGAAAAAAAGATTTGGGGGTGTAGTTCATATAATTATTTCTATTAAAATTGGCTGAGTTCTTTCTAAGGTCAGTCAAAGTATGCATGGGATTTGACACACACAAAATCATCAGTTGCTGGATTTGAACACTGAGGATACCACATGGCATGAAATCTGGGTAGCTTCTTGGAACAAAAACTAGTGTCCAGCTCTCAGGCAATGTAAAAATACAGAACTCAATCTTACAGCTGCCAGGAATTGAAATCTCTCAATAGTCTGAGTCATCATGAAAGTAGATATTCTTTGCAGCCTCTAGATATGAATCCAACCCAGACAACATCTTCATTTCAGCTAGATTCCAGCAATGTTCCATCTGGAATTCTGATCTACAGATTTAGACCTCAAAGATTGTGTGTGTGTGTGTGCGTGCACACATGTGTGCACACAATTGTGTGTGTTTATGTCCTATGTTTGTGGTAATTTTTTCACAACAATGGAAAACTAAAATATCCCTTCCCTTTATTGTTAGTCTTTATTTTAGGATACTTCTTACCCATTTCCTTAAACCAGTAAGTAATACAACCTTGTAATTTTATATCTATGGTAATCACAGTGGTAGCTTACACAAAATGTGTGGCTTTATTTAAAATGATTACTATTTTAGTTCCTTTACTATGAATTATCAGATACTTTTAAAAATCTGTCAATATTTAACATTAATATTCAAATTATTGAGGCATATAGAACTTGGATAATACCTCCATTGCATTATAATAATGAAGCGATGGCAATATCACCTAGGATTGGTGCAAGGTCTTCAAGATACTAATGTGAGATATAAAAACTGCATCTTTCTCATAAAAAGGCAGCATAAGATATACAGTATGTTTACATTTATCATTGAGTGCTTGTACCTGTACATGATGTATCTTGGTTCTTATTTTTTCCCCATTACCTGTGCTCCCTTCACCCCCTCCACCCTTCCCTAGTTACATAGACTTAGTTTCTATTTTTTTTCTTTTTTCATAATTTTCCCTTTTCCTTCTTTCCTTTCCCCTTCCCCTCCCACTTCCCCTACCCCTCTGGACCTTTTCTTCCAATTTCAAATTATCAATTATTCATTTTAATCATTTGAATACTTATTTACACTTTCAGTTTCTCACACTAGAGAAACTATTCAGTATTTACACATGTGTGTCCTGTTTATTTCACCTAAGAGTATGGTCTCAATATGCATCCATTTAGCTGTAAATGACTCCAGTTTCTCATTCTTTATGGCTGAGTAGTACTCCATTTTATTTTAAAAAACACATCTTCTTTAGCCAGTTTCCAGTTGATGGGCATTTGGTCTGTTTCCAAGCAATAGCTATCACGAACTATGCTGCTATAAACATGGGTGCACATATATCGCTGTGGTATGATTTTTTTAATTCCTTGGGGAAGATACCCAGCAGGGGAATAGCGGGTCAAATGGGACCTTTAGCCCTAGTTCTTTGAGGTATCTCCATACTGATTTCCACAGTGGTTGCACCAGTCTTCACTCCCACCAACAATGTACGAATAAAAGAATTTAAGGAAAACAAAAAACACTTGGAAACAGCCCAATTACCCATCAACTGGAGACTGGATAAATATTTTGTTTTATATAAAATAGAGTACTACTCAGCCATAAAGAATGAGAAACTAGAGACCTTTATAGCTAAGTAAATGGACCCACATCGCTTGTGACTTACTTTATCATATACTCTTGCAAGGCAACTGAAATGTTCTGCTTTAATAGAATGCTTTCTATGAATGCAATTAGAATTTAACTGTTTTGATTTCAAAACATTAAACAGGAGAACTTTCTAGAAACAATTTTGACACAACGTAAAATGTTCTCAATTCGTTGTATCATTAATATGCTATAGGAATTATTATTAGAACATTTACTTCATCAATCAGCAGAGGACAGGAAAACTTCCTACGACTTCAGTTTTGAATTAGGATATAAATTGAATTAATTTCTTTTGCAATTAACCTTGTACATGAAATTAATGAGCATTAGTAGATTCTTTATTAGTAGGCATTAAAATAAAATATAATTAGCAGCATCCTAATTATATCTAACTCTTTTCAGGGAATAATTTTCTTATTCTTTCTATCCCATAGAGAGAAACAAAAATTACATATATTTATTTGGTAATAAAAAACAAAAACAAATGGAAAAATGTTTCTTTGTGAATTAATTAAGTGGTAAAAGGAATTCATTGCCTTTTGTTCAATGCCTTAAGTCGCTTTCATATTGCTAATAGGTTTATTTTATTATTGTAATTATGGAAAATTAAATCAATCCAAGCTTTAAATGCATATGTATATATATATGTGTGTATATATATATTATAATTGTAATATATTTTAATTATAATGTGTATGTATATACATAAATTACATTTTGAAAAATTTGTAATGTAATTTATAAGCTGTAATTGTTCAAAGTAACAATTTATATTTAGTTTTAATCATAAAATATATGATGCAATCAACTGCTATAGTCTCTGTGTAGGGAAAAGTTACTTCTAAATACAGAAGTAAGATAAATTTTCTCATTCTGATTTGAATTTGAGAAACACATCACAGAACATTCTAGGTTTAGAAGGTGGACTAAACAGGTCCTGCATGAACAAAGTCAAAAACCAAAGTAGTAACATACCAAGATGAAAGAATGAAATGTCCTTGATTGCCACCTTGTACAGTGGCAGATATCTTGGCAGGTGTTTTATAAATAAAAATAGCTTATATAAGATTACAAGATGATATTCAGACCAATAATGAAATATTTGAAATATACTCTACAGTTTTGACTTTACTTACTTTTATAGAAGTAAAAACTATGTGTACTCCTACAGTCAAAAATAATTACTGATGCAGTAAGATTTTATAAGCCCACGATATACATCTTATCCAGGCAACTCTTCCCTTGAGGAGCTAACATTCAAGCAGGAAATGCTATATAATAATCAGTTAACGTAATAAATAATGAGTTAAATTTATTTTACAAAGAAGTGCTTTAGAAAAATGTAAAACTCTTTAAAACAGATTTTCTACTTTTTTATTCATTAAATGTATTGGTACATTTTAGATACACATTATGATAATATTCATCATTGGGAATTTGTACCTGTACATGATATATCTTGGTTCTTATTTTTTCTCCATCCCCCTTCCCTCCCTTCTACCCCTGTAACCCTATTTACAAAAAAACTTTGTTTCTGTTTCTTCTTTCTTTTCTCATATTTTTTTCTTTCCTTTTCCCTGCCCCTCTCACTTCCCTTTCCCCTTCCCCTTTGGACCTTCTCTTCCTATTTCACTTTATCTGTTATACACTTTAGTCCTTATTTACACTTTCAGGTTTTCACACCAGAGAAACTATTTATTATTTACACATGTGTGCCCTATTTATTTCACTTAAATGGGTGGTCTCAATGTGCATCCATTTAGCTATAAATATCTCTGTTTATCAATATTTATGGCTGAATATACTCCTATATATATTTTTTTTTCCATTAAGTTTCTTGGTACATTTTAGGTATTAAATACAGTTACATTCATCATTGGGATCTTGTACCTTTACATGAGTATCTTGGTAATTACTTTTTTAACCTTCCCCTGCCCTCCCTTCACCCCCTCCACCCTTCCCTATTTGCAAAGACTTTGTTTCCATTTTTTTCCTTTTCTCATATTTTTTCTT
>NW_004624975.1:71923-149728 GCF_000247695.1 Heterocephalus glaber | reverse complement strand
AAATATTAGATTCATATATATTATAATTATATTGTAAGACAAGTGTTTTGCCAGGCATGGTGGTGCATGCTTTAATCCAAGCACTCAAGCAACTGTGGCAGGAGGATTCCTGGCAGTTTGAGGCCACCCTGGGCTACACAGTGAGTGGGGCATCAGCCTGAGCTAGAGAGTGAAGCTCTGTCTAAAAGAAAAAATAAGACAGGTATTGTAATCTACATCTTTAGTCACTTCAATTAAGGTTTTTTGATTGATTTTCTCATGTCTATCATATTTAAGTTGTAAAGACAATATATGAACCCAGGTTTTATCATGTCAAAATTCTTGATTATTCTATTAACTTACCACATATATTTTATAACAAAAATAATATTTAGAAATAAATGTAAGTAATGTTACTGTACTTAAATTTGTATAATACTTCTTTAGTTAGAAAATAGAAACTAATCCAACTACACATTGGGTAATAATCAAAACTCTTTATTTTTGTAAAAGCAAAATAAACTTGGATATAATTTAGTGGGCCAGGGTATTTTAAATATAATGTCAAATATAATTTTGATAATGACTTTGAAAGTTTGATGTTATTATTTAAATCACTGAAAGATGCAATGATATTTAGGAACAGAATCAATACTTCAACCCAGGTATTTATTTCAAGTATCCAAGGTTGTCTACAACATGCATAAAAATTTTTAAATATCTGGGAAACCCTCATTTCATAATTGCAAATATCTAAAAATAAATTATAATGTTAGACTCTGGACATATAATAAATTGATTTTATTAGGAATTTTATATGATTAATTTGTTTTCCTGACATATGTCGGATTTTATGCATGAAGTAAAAATACTGAAATGCTGAACAAAATCCTATGATTTATTTCATTATAAAATGTAATACTTTTTGTGCATCCTTCTAAATTGTATAATTTACTACAAAATTGTCTAATTAGTGCAAAGAAAATATTAAAATTTAATTGAATTATTGCTATTGTGGGTGAGTTACTGATATGTTAATTTAAAATTAATGTATATCATTGATTTACTTAAGTCTATAAGCAACTAGAATTTCCTTCACTCAGTCTTTTTATAAAAGGTTTGTCTAGGGGTGGGGAATTAGTTCAGTGGTTTCTCGCCCTTGCTCAGAAGCATGAGGTCCTGAGTTCAATCCCTGGTACAAAAAAAAAAAAAAAAATAGTAGAAATAAAAATTTGTCTCTTCATTATTAGTGGTTATTAGTGGTTTCTTGGGCTGTGCAAAATCTTTTTAATATGATAGGATCGAAATTGTTGATTCTTTTTTAATATTCCCTGTGTGATCAGGATTTTGTTCATAAGGTCCTTGCCTATACCCATGTCTTCAAGAGTTCCACTTATTCTATCTTCCAGCAGATTTAGTGCTTGTGTTTTTATATTTAGATCCTTAATCCATTTCTTTTTTAGTTTAGTGCATGGTGAGAGATATGAGTCTAACTTTAATCTTTAGTATGTGGAAAGCAGTTTTTCCAATACCATTTATTAAAGAGGCTATCTGTCTTCTAGTGAACGGATGGAAGGGATGGTTTTAGCTCCTTTGTCAATGATAAAATGGCTGAGTGTGTTTGGAGTTGTTTCTGTTTCTTCTATGCAGTTCCACTGATCCTCAGGTCTGGGTTTGGTGTGTTTGCTTTCCAGTACCATGCTGTTTTTATCACAGTAGCTTTGTAATATAATTTCAAGTTGGGGATTGTGATGCCTCCTGCCTTCCCTTTGTGGCCTAGAATTGCTTTTGATATTCTAGGTCTCTTCTAGTTACATATGAATTTTAAGATTGCTTTCTCTAGTTCTGTGAAGTATGCTATTGCTATTTGGATCAAGATTGCATTAAATCTGTATAAGAGTATTGGCACTATGGCTATTTTCACTATTTTGGTTCTGCTTATCCAAGAACAAGGAATATCTTTCCATTTTTTGATATCCTCTTTGATCTCCTTTTTCAGAGTACTGTAGTTTACAATATAATGTTCTTTTACTTCCTTTGTTAGATTGATTCTTATCTCTTTTCTTTCTTTTTTTTGGATGCTATTGTGAAAAGTGTTGTTTCCTTTATTTCTCTTTCAGTGAATTTTTATTCATGTATGGAATGCTACTGATTTTTTTAGTGTTGACTTGTATCCTGCTATGCTGAAGAATTTGGTTATTAAATCTAGGAGTCTTTTGGTTTAGTTTTTGGAATCTTCTCTGTAGAATATCATGTTATTGGGAAATAATGATAATTTAAGTTTTCCTTTCCTATCCTTATTCCTTTAATTTCTTTGTCTTCCCTAATTTCTCTGACTAATGTTCCCAGAACTATATTGAATAGGAGTGGAGATAGAGGGAATCCTTGCCTTGTTTCTGATTTTAGAGTAAAAGCTATCAGATTTTTTTTTTCTGTTTGGTATCAGGGATTGAACTTCAGACCTTGCACTTGTGAGGCAGGTGCTAGAGCCACTGAACTAAATCCCCGGCCCCTAAAAGCTATCAGTTTTTGCTCAGTTAGTATGATGTTGGCTGTTTGTTTGTCATAGATAGCTTTTATCAAATTTAGATAAAGTCCTTTTATTGCAACAAAAGAATGAAGAGAGAACTCATAGAATGGGAAAAAATTTTTACCAGCTATTCCTCAGATAAAGAATGAATATCTAGAATACATAAAAAATCTAAAAAACCCCAGAACACCCCAATTTAAAAACCCAATAAAAAATGGGCATCTGAAATGAGTAGACATTTCTCAAATGAACAAGTATAAACAGTAAGTAAATATATAAAAATGTTCAGGATCCCTCGTCATTCAAGAAATTTAAATTAAAACAACACTGAGATTCCATCTCATTCATGAAAGAATGATTCTCATCAAGAAATCAACTAATAACAAATGCTGGTGAGGCTGTGGGAAAAAAATGAACTTTTCTCCACTGTTCATGGGAGTGTAAATTGGTATATCCAATATGAAAATCAGTATGAAGATTCCTTAAAAAAAAAAAACCTAGAACTGGAGATTTTATTTGATCTAGCAATTCCCCTCCTAGTTATCTTTCCAAGAGATAAAAGCATCATATCACAGTGATATATGTGCACCTATGTTTATAGCAGTACGATTTATAATAGCTAAATCTTGGAAATACCCCATATGCTCATCAATGGGGGAACGAATAAAGAAAATGTGGGGTTTTTATACAATGGAATACTTCTCTGCCATAAAGAAGGCTATACTTGAGACTTTTTAGGGAAATGGATGCACCTTGACAACATAATTTTAAGTGAAATAAATTGGACACACCTGTTTAAAGATCACATTGTTTCTCTTATGTGAGAGACTCAAAGGGTAAATAAGGACCAAAATGAAGAACAAATATTAGGAAATAGGAAGAAAATGTTCAAATGGGAAGGGGAACAAGAGAGGGGGGAATGAGGAAGAGAATAGGGATAAAAATAAATAAAAAAGAATGGAGGGAAAAAATAAAAACAAAGTTTGTAAATGTAGAAGGGAATAAAGATACAAGGAAAGAAGGGAAATTAAAAAAAAAAAAAGAATTACGATATATCACGGACAGGTACAAATTCCCTATGATGAATGTAATCCTTATGGGTGTCAAAAATGTATCAATAAAATTAAGTTTAATATTTGTTTTTAAATTTTTAAATATTGTTAGGTAAAGAGAAAAGGGAAAGCACTCCCATAACCATTTTAATATTAAGTGGTGTATTTTTCAGGTAACCAACATAAGTGGATGTTGATCATGTGCCTTCCAATATAAATATAATTGATTTGTAATTATTTATTTGATATATTTTCCAGTAGGGTTATCTTTAAAAATTAGGTAATTAACTTCCCTGTGCTTTGGTATCCTTCATGAACGTCCCTTACTTTTCCTTCTCATAACACTTATTAAGCTGTAATTTAGTTATTTTTTATTTTAAAATCCAGGCACTAATATCTTTTCTGTAGGAACTGTCCTTCATTCAAAGATGTATTATTTTTATGGTAATTCGAATGCAGTAAAATTCAATAACATTACATTTTGCTCAGATATCAAATATTTTGTTACATTTTCAGACAGCTCGTCAAGTATTTTGTCACATGATGGGTTCAAATGTTGTTTTCCAAAACCAATACCTTATTGAAGTTTATACTCAAAGCTCAGATGTGTCACAAACATGTCCTACACTATTTCTATTTCATGTATTTTTTTAAACAAAATTGTAAAAGGCCAGCCACACTAGATAGAAATATAGCCATCTTCAGAGCCAAGCATGGTGGCACACACTTGTAATCCCAGGACTCAAAAGGTTGAGTCAGGAAGATCATTATAAGTTTGAGACCAGCCTGAACTACACAGTGAGACCCTGTCTCAAAAATCCAAAACCAATAAATGAATAAATAGAACATACACTCAATACTTAGGTTTAATTGTAATACTTGTCAAAATAGGCTGAGTGTTCTGAATCTATGTTAACTTTGGGAATTTCAAGTGACTGATTAATTGAAACAAAATCAAAATCATTATTATTAAATAATATTAATTAGTTAGACATCAGAAGTTCAAATATAGAAAAGTAATAACTAACTGAATATTAGAATAAATAAAAATGTTTTTATTACTTCAGGCTTTTATAATTTTTGTTATGTTATATATAAAGTATTTTAAATATGTCTCTTGTTATGTTTTCTAAAATTAAGACAATTTTATACAAAATATAAAACATATAATTAGAATTATGATATAAGAAATGTGTATTTTCTTGTAATTTATTCTATGTAACTATAGTCAAAATTATAAGAAATTTTCAAAAGTGAGAAATGATCATGGTATTGCCCTTTTTAAGTAGAGAAAACTTGTGATATCAATGCTACTTACTGTTCATTAAGTTTCCAAATTTATAATCAAATCTAGCCTCACATTTATTGTCTAATTTGATTAATGCTCTATTATTACAACTTCCTCACTTTATATCATATATGTCCTGAATCTAGAAGCATAGTATCTTTAGAAAGCATTGGTGGCTAAATATTCCTAAATAATTTAATGTTAATAGGCATTTTAATCTTTTTGACCAACATAAGACTTCTTCCAGCCATGGATCCAGTAATTTCATATCTAGGAAATTACTGTAAAGACTATCAAAACAATAAAAACAAAAAAATTGACACCTGTATTTCATATGTTTTTTTCAATAAATCTTGCAGATTCTCATCAAACTAGTGTTTATATAGAAAAATCAAATCATTTTAATATACATGAAAAAGCTTATGATTTGGTACATTATATTCTTGGAATCCCCTACAACATTTAAATAGCAATGAAAATTGTTCAACATTAGAATATGAATAATATGTTCAGACCATATTTTAATTCATATAGGTAAGCAGCAGAAAGAATACAAACTTTCACTTTAATTTGAAAATGTTATTATTTCCACCATAAGAGCAGTAGTTAAGGCTCTGAGCGATGGCATTGAGTTAATTTTCTCACACATAAATGTAATGATTTATAAAGAAAAAATTTATTAAATTAAAACATACCAAAAAGATCCCTGAAGACAACTACAAATAAAGGATGCAATTTGGACTCCATTTGATGACTTTAGTAAGACTTTAAAGTCCGTATTAATGGAAGGCCTCTGAGCTATACGTAATGGAGACATTGATAAAAGAGAACTGAAATTATAACAAAACAAAATAATAGGACATATACATATACTGATAATTACACACAATATATAAAATATATCACTTGACAAATGAATTAAGTTGTAGATCAAGAGAGTCTATTAGCAAAATGGTACAATTGTTTTGCACTTGATCTTAGTCAAAAGGCTGAAAAGTGATACAATTGTTTTATAAATTAAAGGAATTTTGACTTCTATATTGTCAAATATATGATTACATCCTCAAAGTCAAAGTTATTAAGAGCTCATTATTAGAATATCAATTGTTATAAATAGTCTTAAATTTTGAATATATATAATGGGTATGCAATTTCCTTATATTTGAATCTGAATTATTGGATTTAAAAATATTTTATAATATACTAATATTGCATATACTCAACTTGAGTTTAACTGAGCAATAGGGAAAGTCAGTTTTCTTTTTCATATTTTATCTCATTGTACTGATAAATAATTCCTGAATGCAATTTATCAGTAGCATAATTTTAAAAGTTGTAAATTCTACAAAAGCACTTAATTTGTGTTAAAATGCTGGATTCACCACTTATTATAAACTTGTATTGAATAAATGACCTAATCTTTTTGTTAATCTTTCTCTGCTGCTCTGAAAAGGTGGCAATAATAACTTAGCCATGTGTACTCAAGCTACTTGTACTCAAATCAACTGACATCACATTATAATTGCAACCTTGTCATAATAGTACTGATTCTAAGCATTATTCATGAGCATCTGAGAATAATTGTCATATTATTGTGAGTAATAAATAAGACATATGAAAACAAAAAAGATTAACTTATTATTTGATCTATAGTAAGCACATAAAGGTATGTTTTAAGATTATTTATTTTGCATCCAAAAGATAATGTTATCCAGGTAATGGACTACATATTTTTTAATCACCTCTTCTGAAGTTTAAAATACTTTTATTTTTTCAAATAATTGCAATGGACAAGACAATATTTGTTTTATGAATCTTCCTCAATTTCTGTCATACACATTTATTTTGTCAAATGTTTCACACACTCTTATTTTCTTGAAATATGTCAGGAAAATAGAATTCATGTTGAAAGTATTTCTTGTCTTGTGACAAAATCACACACACAAACAGTGAAAAACCAGAAATACTTTAAGTTGTTGAAGAAATCAGTGATGTACTTAAGTAATTTTCCAATAAATGTGCCAGTACAATGTTTGTAAATCATATACCTTTTCTCCAGTTATGGTAATCAATAAGTAGTTACTTATAATTTGAAACTTATAGTAAGTCTCAAACATTGTAATTATTATTGCAAAGAAAATCATTTGTATTTAACAGATAAATTGATACATTTCTGACGTTGAACTCTGTCAAAAAGTTTTTCACTCAGCAACTGTTTGTAGTGAAGTTTATGTGGTAGACACATTTACACATAATGAGAATACATCACATAACTAAATAAAATTGCATATTCTAAATGATCTTCATATTTGGGCCAATTAGTCTCCTAAGAACTAACAATAATATTTATTATGTACTTGTTTTGATATTGTGAAAGAAACCTGAAAGAGTCTGTCTACAGCACTCTTCCCTTAGAAATACATATTTCCTAGTCTTTCTTTCCTCTTTTAAATCATTGGTCCAATATCAAGAAATTACTAAAATGATACAATATTAAAAATGAGAATCTAATGTCAAATGAGATTTAGTTTTGAGGTTACTAAAAGACTAAATGTGCTTACAAAATAAACTTTTGTTGGAATAATGTTGTTAATGAATTATAAAAATATCTATTCAGAATAGTACATTAGCATATATGAGGAATTGTATTGCTGCTAGGCAGGAAGGTCAGGGTTAATAACTGAATTCAACATCAATTACACTGCACTTTCTGAATATCTCTTTTCTCACATATAATAATGGCCCCAATATTCTGTCATAAATATTTCAAGTATTGAATGACACTCCAAACAAAATGTAAATATACAATGTTACTGATCGGCTATGCTAAAAATATTATCAAACACCAAAGACAACTGAAGGGAAGTTGCTTGAAAATTCAGTATTTCATATACCGTGTAGCTCCTCATTATTAAAATACATTACATTTTGGACTTTATGAAATATTATAAAAGCAGTAAAATTAAAGGTGTCATTTAAGAATGAAAGGGATTTCTCCATTGTCAAATCATGTATATCACAAATGAGGCACATACTTTTGTCATCATTCTTTGTACTTCTTGAATCCCAGATCTGACATATAAAAGGGAAATAATGTCAACACATATGATTGAGTTAATAAGTGGGCCTCAAAATGTGATGATCTACTCCAAACACATAAAGCACCTGAATCATAGCATACACTTTGTAAATGCCATGGCTTTTCTCATTCTTCACAGCATCATGTTGTGGGGGAAAGGTATGGCTGAGATATGGAAAATACTTCTCGGAGCCACTTAAATTGCTTCTCAGTACATCACTGTATTGTCAATATTGAAAATGCCTTTTACTATAAACAAAAATTATTTTACCACTACAAGGTACATCCCTTTCATTTTTAAATTTCCTACAGAAGTCAAAAACAAAGAGAGAAAATATATCTTGAGGGGAATGTCATTAACTTTATGTGAGAAAATATTGCCATTGTAACAACCATTCACCAGCATATAACCCTGCAAAGTAAATCCCAACACAAAATTTGGACACAGTTGGTTAAGGTTATTATTTTGTGACAAACTATAAGTTTTCTTTATTTTTTTGAGTGTAGTTTTTTTTCCCATTAAGTTTATTAGTACATTTAGATATACATTATGATCACATTCATCATTGGGAATGTTTATGTGTACATGATACATCTTGGTTCTTGTTTTTCCCCATTCCCCTTTCCTCTCTTCAAACCCTCCCTAATTGCAAAAATTTTGTTTCTAGTTTTCCATTCTTTTCTCATATTTTTTTCTTTACCTTCTTTCCTTTCCCCAACCCTCCTCTCTACTTCCTGCTCCTCACTGGTTCTTTTCTTCCTATTTTACATTATGTATTATAAATTTTGGTCTTCATTTACACTTTCAGTTTTTCACACCAGAGAAACTATTCAGTATTTACACATGTATCCTATTTATTTCACTTAAGAGCATGGCCTCAAGGTCCATCCATTTAGCTATAAATGTGTCTAGTTTATCATTCTTTATGGCTGAGTAATACTCCATTTATAGAAAAAGCACATTTTCTTTAAAATTGAAGAAATATAAAATTGTACTAGTGTAAATATAATTATAAAATTTGTTATTTCTATTACAATATAGTCCTATATACAAATTATACACTGTATATTTCCCAAAGCTAGAAGGACTCTGAATGTTTCTACCATAGAGAAATAATGAATATTTTTGGTGATTGGTGTTTAACTTGATTTAAAACTAACACAGTATATCCTTGTATGATTGCATAATTCTAATGTGTACACTTCATGTTTTTATGTGTCAGTTAAATTTTAAAAATATATTTACAAATTATTGTCTTTGAAGTATTTACTTTATCAATGATGGATCCATATAATGTAGGATTGAATTAGAGTGGAAATGATTTTCCTACTTTTTTTTTTTTTTAATGGTACCAGGGATCCAACTTGGGACCTTGCGCTTGCGAGGCAGGCGGCAGAACCACTGAGCTGAATCCCCTTGCCTACATTTAATTGCCTGTAGTTCAGGAAATATTTTATTCTGAACTTATTAAATTACATACAATTTATATCACTTCCAAATATATATTTTACCAATAAAAGACAAATATAATTAATTAATGGCTTAGAGATACATCTGGTATTATCTTGGGCAATTGTCATAGTAACTCTTTGAGGAATATGTTAGTCTATTTTGCAGATGAGGAAATAAATATCAGACAATATCGAGATAAAATATGTACAATTGTTTGAAAGTTATTTGTTTTAACATAGAATAATCAAATTATTAAAAACGGTGTCAGAAGAAAAGAGATAGAGAAGTATTGTTTCTAGTGAAAACATACTGAGGGAACAATGGATAAATGAAAATTAAAAGTTACCTTGTCAAATCCTGTGGCATAAAAAAATATAAAAATATTAATTAAATCACAATATATCATAAGAGTTTTACTTATAATTAATGAAGATCCCAGTCAAAAATGTGTAAGAAAGCATGGAAAAATGTAGTGTCTACTATTTCTGAATAATTTCATTCTGGATTTTTTGTTTTGTTTGTATTTCTTTCTTGCGAGCCAAAAATCTCTTCTTTTGTCCACAGGTTTGTTATCTGGTAATTAAAATGGCTACTTCACCTTCGGGCCACCTTTTCTTACATAGCAGCATCTAATGCATGGAAGAAAAATAAATGTCTGTGTACTTTTCCAGTAACAGTGGAAAATTTTTTCCATAAGCTCACTGAGCCTAACACATTTAATATCCTTGGCCAGAACTGGTTTATTTGTCAATCTTCTTAGATCTCTTAGGAGCAAATGAGAATACAACTGGTAATGTTGAGTTTATTTAAATCATTTTCATCCCTTGGCTCTAACAAAGAAAGCATCTTTCCTGGACAAAGAACCCTGAAATACTTGAACTACATCTAGATTGCCTTGACAAGAAAGAAAAATAAATGGCTTCTGAATACACAACACTGTCATGTTACTTGTGGATGACTTGGAGGCAGAATCTGATGTGATTTTAGGTGATTCTTGTTTCATTCTTTGGCCAGCTAAATAGGTTTCGAGGGTCATACCATTAGTTCTAAATCGAATAGTGCCATTGTATTTAATCTATGTGAATAATGCTTCCCAGAATTTCACACATTAGAGTCTGTCCATCAACTGTAGTAGGTACATGAACTTGAAAGAGATGTCGCATAAAAGATCAAGGAATTGAAAAGAACTGATACCATATATTAACATGGAAGTCTTCAATACACTCACATATGAACATTGCTAATATATGAAACAGAATATGCCACCAGGTGAGCTAATGTCTTAAAACATTCTCTAATTCAATTCTCATACAGCCTGATGAAATAATTACTTTGATTTTACCCATTCATGGAGAAGATTGAGTGTCTTTGGAGTTAAGTATCTTTCCAAATGTAACAGCTGGTAAATATTAGAGATAAGGTTAGAGCTCATAACTATCAAATCATAAATCTGTTATTACACATCACTCTAACATGACTCAGAAATGTAAGTAGGGTAAAATCAGTGTGACAGAATAATCTTCAGTATCAAGAGGAAATGTAAAGATAAATCTCTTGGGCAAAAAAATGAGAAATAAATGGAAAAACTGTGCACAGCTGAAAAACCCAAGGAATGTGCCTGTTATATTAGCATGTTCAAGAGAATGTATGTTTCTTTCCATCTTGAAATTTGGAATGAGATCAGAATAAAGCCATAAAGTTTCTTTAATCCAAATGTAATCATATTTGATATGAACACAAATTTATCATCTCAGTGCTTTTTGCATTTTATCTGCTTCTAGCAGAAGTAGTAATAGAAAAAAATAAGCATTTATTATTTTTTAGAAAACAGTAAATATACAACATATCTGCAAAGGCAGTGAAATTTCAATATACATTAACATACTGATTATTTCAGACATAGCTTACAAAATTCTGAAACAATTTAAAATAGCCTAGTGTTGCAAACAAATTTTTCCAGAATGGTAGGGCATTGATTAGAGAGGTTTTATAATCTTAGTGTGGTATCTTTTCTATGTTATTTCTTAGGTACATTATTGTGGTGTAAATTAACCTAGTGAGCTTTCAATCTGCCCAGTGAAGTAGGAATTAATGATAACAGTTTTTCTCAGTATGAAAGGTTGAAGGTGGATACATGTCAAGCATCAAGCTGGCTGGCTGCTTGGTGCATGCCAGTCATATTCTCTCCCACTTAATACGGAAAGAGCTATGGAAAAGATGCCTCCATTTGGATTTGTTTTTACTTTCCCTTGTCTTTCATCCTAACTGTATATATAACCTCCAGGTTGAAAATGAGTTTTGTGACCCATATCTCCAGGCAATTATGAATTCATTAACTACAGTTAGCTCTTTTTAACAAAATGTGTTGTGTTGATATCAAGAAGTACTATATGGTTTGTAAGAAGGATCACAGACAAAATGTCCACACCTCAGAGTTATTATGCACAAAGGAACAAGAAAACTGAAAGAGGAACCACTCAGACTGCTGCCATGTTCAAGATAAGAGCATCAATCCTTCCAAATAGTAGTAATATCTTACCAATACATTATCTTCCTTAATCTATTGGGTTTTGTATTTATATTGCTATTTGTGTTATTTAATAATATTGTTTTAAATTTTCAGTATATTTTAAAGTTTCATATTAAAAGATAAACAAAATATGTTCCAAGTGAGTTTTCCTTAAAATTCAATTTTTGTAATAGAAAAATAAGAAGTTGAAAACAAAAATTTTAATATACTTTCATATTTTCTAAAGCAAAATGTTGATTGCAATAAAAAAGAGCAGATATTAAATGAAGTAAATAATTTATTATATAATTCACCACTAAAGAGTTGCAGAGTCGTAACATCACATAGAAATATTCTGTTATAATACATAAATAATTTGTCATATTATCATTAGCTTTCTTATTTAGCTTCATAAAAATAAAATTTTAACACATCTGCAGCAGTTCTTGCAACTTGTCATTCAACCAACTAAACTAAAAATTGTACAAGAAAAGACAACTTTAAAACTATAGTAAGTGCATAGAACACAGTGTGAATAATGTTTGTATTTAAAGGATGATATAAATCTTATAGAAACAGGATCCAAAATATTACCTATATATTGAAAATTGCAAAAATAGAGGAATAATACTAAAAGATAAAAACAAACTGGTATAATTACACACACTGTTGATAATCCTCATTAGTTGGTAATCTCCTTGGTGTAAAGTATCTGCCTATACAGTCTAGAATGGAACCATTAATATAATCACCACTATCAAAGAAGCACTTCATATCTTGAAAGCACAGATTTTTCAACTTTGTTAAGAGCAACATTGTCTTTTAACAATGAAAAGGATAACAACTTTGGGAGTCCCAGAGTCAGAGTTTTAGTTAAAATGCTGGACAAAGTATATTGGCTGCTTTCTACTTTTACTGTATAATTGAAGAAGCTATCATTATTATAAAAGTTCACATGCAAACATTTGCTTTTACATTTAAAATAAAGACACATTAATGTGCTGCCCTGAGTTACATTCCCAGGTCTATATATAAAATAATTATATGAAGAAATTTATTGTAAGAGTTTGGCTGAGGCAATTATGTTATCTCACAGCTCTAAAGTCTAGTCAATCAAGAAGCTTGGAAGTAGCCACTTTGTAAAAAAGTGAACAAACCGAAAAGTTTTTCTCCTGTAGACACATTTCTGTAAGAGAAATGGAAGGTCATGGAACAAAATACCTGCCCCCCGAAAAAATTAGAGAGACCAACAGAACAGTACAGAGAGCCACAATTTACTGGAGCAAGTAATAACAATGTTCTCCAGAAGGAAGGACTGGGAAGGAAAAATGAACTTTAACAACTTGCCAGAAGCTCAATGTGGACAATTTTGAGAGGTATAGTCACCAAGCTGCCAAGCAGCATCATGGTGCATACTTTCGGCTTTCAGAGTGAATTCCAGAGAATTTCCCCGTGCTTCCAACAGAGAAGGAAGAAAGGGTACCATTTTGCAATAGGTCCCAACATGTTTTTCTTGTAACAAAGGTTTACTTTCAGAAGAAGCTAGTCAATGACTAAATTGTCAAGGGTATTATCAGAGCATAACTGATTCAGGGGAAAGAAATTAGCCCATTCTAGCCCACTTTATACATACGCTCCCACCCTTCAGCTGGGGGGCAGAGAAGGCGAGATGCATGAGTGGGGTTTACTGTCCATGGAACAGGTGAGAGTGAGACTTTGACTTATAACTATAGGCTGCTTCTCCCCTTACACACACTTTATCACATTATTCAGGTCCTATTTTAGAGTATTTTATTTCACCTAGTACATCCTGACTGATTATTTCACAAATAAACAAAATTCAAGGCTACAGTAAAGAAAAAAAACGCTAATTGAAAAGTAAGAGTAAACCTCAGAACCAGATAGAGATATGGTAACGATGCTGGCATTATCAGGTTGGTGACATAAAACAACCACTCTTAATATGTCAAGAGGTCTAATAAATACATTAAACAACATGGAACAACACAGGAACAATAGAAGTCCCAAAATGTAAATTTTAAGAAAGAAAAAAAGAAATATTAGAGATTTTTTTGTTTGTTTGTTTGGAATCGAGGATGAATTCAGGTCCTTGCACTTGCGCAGCAGGCAGCGAAACCACTGAGCTAAATCCCTGGCCCAAGTATTAGAGATTTTTAAAAGCGCAGAAGTGAAGAATGTTTTGATGGACTTAATTAGTAGACCTAGTGTCAGTGTCAAAGTTGAATAAAAAATGTCCTCCTAAAGCTCATGTGTTTAGAGATGGGGTTTTTGCAAGGTGATTGGATCATGGAATCCCTACATTAATTCACCAAAATGTTTATAACTGAATGTGCTGTTAGGAGATAGGGCCTGGTTGGAGGGAGTAAATCACTGGGTTAAGTTCCTTTGGGGAGTGTACCTTTCCTCTGGCTCTTTCCCTCTCTTTCTGTTTTCTGGCTGCCATGAAATGAATGGTTGTGTAGCATCATGCCATTTCCCAATGACGTTTCTATCTTGGAATTAGTCAATAATTGACAAACATCAGAAACTGAGCCAAAAAGTAAGCCTTTTTTCCACAAGGTTATTTATGTTAGATGATCGTCCCAGTGACAAGAAGCTGACTAATACACAGAGGAAATTTTTATTTTTAATTTGGGAATATCTCAGGAATTGCAAATCTTAGATGAGAAATGTCTAGTGCCAATTTGCAGTGGGCTTAGCCGAACTAATATTCTACTAGCAGTCCATAGGCCGCCTTTTGGAGAATTCCCTCTTGCTTTTGCAGGCTGATCTTTTTGTTCTGGTCAAGCTTCAAACTAATTGAATGTGGTCTTTTTACAATATAGAGAGTAATCTGTCTTAAACAGTCTGTAAATTTAAATGTTCACCTCTTTCAAAAACTTCCCCTAAACTGACATAAATTGACAATCATTAAAGATAAATATTTTACGGAGAGACTGTAAAAAGTATTATAGAATTTATTTAGATAAATACTAAAATATAGTAGAATTATTTTTTTAATTATATAATTATATAAAATGTAACTTGGTTACTTTTTATCAAAAATCTTTCCATATAACTCACGATTCAGTTGTTGGTTACAACAAAAACATTTTTCTAAACATACCTCTATTATAGAATTGTAAAGAGAAAGGTTAAATTTAAACTTATCAAAGCTATTTTAATGTAATATGGATTCAGAAAATAAAATGAGTCATTATTTAAAAGATGATTTGGTTGTTATGAAAATTAACATTGGGTTTCAGTCATCTTATGCAATTATTTTACACAATTGTATAATTCATGTGTTCAGTTCGTGATTAAAAGTACACAAAATGCTCTTTGTATTCCTAAATTAAATTACAAAATAAGGCCACATAAAATAATAACATTACAATACATCTTAAGATGTGTGTTAATCACAACAGGAAGACGATTATGATCATTGAAAGTAGAGAGGTAATCAAGGAACAACATTTCACCTAAGATCAAATAGAGAAATTTTGCAACACACAGGAAACCCACAATCCTTATAAAAATATTTAAGTTTGAATCCTTACCATGTCATAAATAATAGAAAATTGGAAATAGAGTGACTTTTTCTATCCCTTACCAGTACAGCTCTGTATTTTCATTCCTCATAATAACTTTTGGAAACACTGTACTGAAACAAAACAAAGTACAGTACAGTTGTGTTGTAATATTTACATTTGAAATACCTTGAGGGAAAAAAACAATAAAACTTATTCATTAGGACAATTATTCTATTTTTAATAAAATTTCTTATTATACAGATCACATAGGTTTAAAAGAAAATATAGTGGGGGTTTTTTCTTGTTTTCTTGTTCCTAACTGAATTCTTAGCTGTGAAAGAAGGATATTATTTTAGAAAGAGTGTAACACCTGTCTAAACATACATAAGTGGGATTTTGCAGATGGTCAGAAATAAAATAATGACTCCCAAAGCCCATGAAAGTGGTGGAGGTAAGCTGTGGAAAGTCATCACAAGTTGTTATTTTGTGATGATTGTTTATCTTTCCCATTTTTAGAAAATTTAAATTGTAAAAACAAACACCTGCTTAAATATCTTCCAGTGCATCATTAATTTAAATGAGTTCAGGACAAAATCCTTGTTCATCCTTGAGAAGTAACTTTCCAGATAATATACAATTGAAGCAGTACCACAAATAAAAAAGAAGTATTAAAATATCATTCTCATAATATATAGCCGGAAAATGTCTAACGCCAGCACAGTAAGAGTCTTGAAATGTCTTTTGTGTACAAAAAAACACTTCAAGGACTTATTGTCATTAAATTCTACTGTTTGGGGAAATTGTTCTATGATTACCATTTTAGAGAATGTTACCAAATATAACATAATCTCATGCTTATCTAACTTTTCAGAAAATTCAGTATTATGAATTAATTGCAAAAAATTGTTTATAAAGAATTGGATTACTATTCTCCAAATGGATTAAAATATCAGATGGGATTTTATAATACCTGACCTAACCACCCTAGCACTCACTTTAATAAATTTCTGACATAAATAAACTTAGGGAGTTTGATAGCATGAAAATAGATTTTCTTATTTGTGTATCATTTATATTTTTATCACAATACTCATACCTATACAGTACAAGCTTCTTTATCTGATCTTATAAGATTAAGAATTAGTAAGCCAATAAATATATAATTATAATTGGAACTAAAATTTGATAGTTAATCATTATTTTTAAGTTTTACAAATGTACAATTAATTATCTAATTTTCAATGTGGAGCCAAAGACTTTTTATGTATGGGTGTCACTTCATATATAAATTGGTGTTTTGAATGGTACAATTTACAGAAGCTGGTTTCAAAAATTTTACATTTCATTTCTAGAAAGTGGAGATGATGGAAGTCTATTGTAAAGCAAACTGAGGCTAGAATTCTTTTACACTTTTACCCATTACCAATATTTTCCAATCATTTCAGCTACTGACTTCTACCCAGATTTCTTATCAATTTTTCTTATTTTATTTCAAATATTTCAAAACATTTTTATAATAATTTTCATGTTTATCTCATTTACTCATAGAAGATTTAACTGATTTACATAAAATGAAAAACAACATCAAATAACATCAGTATGGAAAACCACAGTCAGCTAACATTAAGTGCTCTGTTCACTAAGAAATGGTGAGTAGAAATTTCAGGCTTTCTACCTGAACTTTCCACCAGTGACATTCAATTTAAAACAAAAATCAAAATATTTGCAGAGGCAAACATTGAGGAGAGTGGTCAACATTTGATAAAAAACTTTCTAAAGCTTCTGAAGCAATAGATATTTTATCAAATTAGATATTTTATAATGCGGAATGAGGCAACTAAATTAAGGGGCTGGCTTTTCTTTGGATCAATGCTTATTGGGGTAGATTTTATTAGCTCAGGAAAATGTTGATTATGTTTTTACTCAATAAGATTTTACTGTCTAATTTGGATAAGTGAATGGGTCTCCAACATTATCATTGGTGCATTCCTGTTTATTAATTCCATCTTCGCTTTACTGTAACTGTCCTGATACATTCAGGAAGAGATCAGTAAACATAATCATCATTCCCTTGCAAGTGAAGAGAAAGAAACATTTGTTTAAATATCTGCTTCCTGAAATAGAGAACAACTCCTTAGAATATTTGTGGTGTAGGAGGGGCACTGAATACAGTGCTGAACATGGTGATTTCTGTTCAACTACTTATGACTTAAGTTGAGACCATTCCAGTATGGCACAAATTAACAGTTTAAATTCACATGTTCAAAATATATGGACACATTATGTTCTAAAAAAAACCAATGGAAACAAAGTCCTTGTAAATAGAGAGGGTTGGGCGGGGATTTATCTCAGTGGTTTCATCGACTGCTGCACAAGCAGAAGGACCTGACTTCCATCCCTGGTAACAAACAAACAAACAAACAAAAAGAGATGGGTGGAGGGGTTAAAGGGAGGACAGGGGACTGGGAAAAAATAAGAACCAATATATATTATGTAAAGGTACAAATTTCCAATGATGAATGTCATCATATTGTAAACCTAAAATGTACCAATAAAATTAATTTTAAAAATTATAGTGACCATTAATAATTCTGTCATATAATAATAAAATTTAACATTATAAAGAGTGTTAGATAAAAGAATTCCTTGGTTTAAAGTCCTCCAGTAAAATATTCTAAATTCAAGTTAATATAAAATTTTAAAACATTTTCTGATTTATTTTCTTGCAATCTCTAGTGTAGTGATACTAAATAAATAAGCTGTAAAATAAACAATGGATATTTAACATAATTGTTTCAAAGATGGTGATAATGGCTCTCCTCAAACATCTGAAGAACTGTTTTAGAAAAAGTGATAGGCTTGATGTTGATTCTACAGATTAGGAAGTTGGGTAACAGTTGGTAAAAATTTAGTAGTGTTATCTGAAGGCATCTTTGAGAAACAATTTTAAAATGTTCAAGAAGTTATTTCTTGATTAGTGGTTGTCAACCAGGTTTGATTTTGTACCTCCTTGTGATCTTTAGCAACATCTCCAGACAATTAGGTTATCATAACGGGAGGAGATGCATTACTAGTATCTGGTCAGACAGCAAAGAAGCTGCTGGATGGCCAATGAGCAGAATAGCTAAACACCAGAGCACATTTAAACACTTATTTAGCTGAAACCCTACTGTAGAGTTGATGAAAATGACAATAAGGATGATACTAATAATTATCATCATTCTTAATTTAATTAACATTAAAAATTGCACACAAATCCTAGTCTTATTTTTCCTAATTTTGAGATTTATTATTAAATCATTATTATCTTTTATAACAGTAAAAAAGGATTGGTGATATTGAGTATTACGGGGACACAACATTTGTAATATAGCTATCTCAGAGATTACATTCTTTGAAACGCTAAACAAAGCCTTCTATTGTGCTTATGAAAAACCCTTTCATAGATTTTTATTTGTTTTCTTTTGTTTTGCTTTACTTTGATTCTTTAGACAAGGTCTTGCTTTGTGCTTCAGGCTGACTTTGAACTCACTGTGTATGCCAGGATGGCCTTGAGCTTTTTGTGATCTTCCTGCCTCAGCCTTTCTCAGTAATGAGATTACAGGTGTGAGCCACCATACCCAGCTGAAAAACCCTTTTAAAGTATCAGTTTGGCAGGGTTTCATATGCTGTTTCTATAAGCTGCTTATGGTTTTTAAATTAATCTTGAATTATTGACACCAAACTACTAGGGATCTTATAAATGTTCTCATGTTGAGGTATTTATTATCACATATACTTTGATTAATAAGCATGAGCATACAATTTGATTAGGGGAGTGCAGTGGAGTTCAACTTCAGAACTACAGGTGGCTCTTGGATGAATGCACTGCTACCATACATGTGAAGATGTTGAGGAACTGAAAGGAATTTGGGGATTAAAATAATAAGGACTTTCAGGTAAGCCTAGAGATTGTACAATTTCACAATTGTGATTCTTTGAAGAAGTAGAACACCTTTTTCATGATATCATTCAAAAGAATTGTGAATGATGGGCTTCTTGTGTATTAAAATTGAAAACAATGGTCTTATATCTGGTGTAACAATCTATTGCATTGTTTCAATAACTTCGTAAGTAAATTCCTTGCTCATTTAAAATCATGATCTCAGAAATCCTATTTTTGCCTGTTTTTAAGCTGAAAATTTTCTGTAGTTTTATTAAATATTACACATCCTACATTTAGGAACATAAGTTCAAAATAAAACCATCACACCGGATACTGATCATTCTCCCACTGTAATGTTCAAAAGTTTCTTTCATAGAAATAGATTATACTTCCTTGCTTCTAGATTTTTGTTTAGGTCTTATCTAGATGGCAGGAATCTTGATTTTTGATTTATGGTAGTACATCACTATGAGTCACATATTTTATTGAATAATAGCAATCACACTTATCTTCATATTTGTCATTATGCACATGTATGAATGCTATCAAGAATTTGAAAATTAAATTTTAAATGAAGAAAATTAATTCAACAAATTACTATTGAGGATTTGCTCTGCTTCTGAATTGAGTTAAAGAAAATGTGTACTTGTGGAATAGCCTCATATTGAGATAGATTCTCAATGAATGGCACAATAAATAATAAGCAATACATGTAATTTAAAAATTTAGTACACAATGTTACATGTTCATTGAATTTTGAAATGAACTATTATTTTTATTTCTTTTTAGTTAAGTATCATTATTGACTTCTGTGTATATGTTTTTCTCTTTCCCTGCCAGATTCATATTAGATTGTAAAACTACACTTCTTGAAATAGAAATATTCTATTTCTAAATAGAATAATCTAAAATAGAAATTTTCTTAAAATAAGCGTGATATAATGCTCTGCTCCTTACATCTTCAAATTCACCCTCTCCAATTTTATTTTATTAATTTTTCTCCATGTAATTGCTTCTGACCCTTTAAATGGTAATTGTATTCTTGCTCCAGTTGCTTTAGCTTTTTTATCCCTCTGAGACAGATTTCTTCCTTGACCTCTTATTCCAAACTTATATTCAGTTGTAAGCTATACAATTTAGTGTTCTAGTCCCAGAATTTTTCCCAAACTATTGATATGCTATATAGGAAATGCTTTGTTCTTTGCTTATTATTTCTTATTATCCTCTTCAAAATTCCACTATATAAAAGCCTTTCTTCATTTCTTCTTTCCTCCTTCTCTCCCTCTGTTCCTTCTTCTCTTTTATTCTTTATAAATCTTTATTTTATTTAATTCTTTTCTTCAGTTTCTCTCTCGCTGTCTCTCTCTTTTATTTATTTATTTTTTTGGTACCGGGGATCGAACTCAGGTCCTTGTGCTTGTGCAGCAGGCGGTGAAACCACTGAGCTAAATCCCCGGCCCTGTTTCTCTTTTTCTTTTCTGTTTCTTGTTTCTTTCTTTGCTTTTTTTCTGTCTCTCTGTTACTTTCTTACTTGTTATCTCTAACACTACTGATTTATATTTATAAAAATTTGCTTGTACCTCACTTGTACTATCTCTGTCACCTGCATCAGAGGTGGTACTTTCAGGAAAGTAGAAACCACAACAAAATATCACCACACATAATTTAATATGGGGAATTATCTTCACAAGTCTTGTGAAAATTAAAAGACAACAGTGAAGTAACATAAGCACTGCAACTGCAGTCATTGTCTAGTACTCCTGTAGTTGAGGAAAAATACAGACACGGTTGTCTTTACCAAAACCTATTAAATTAAGAGAGGTACCTCTAGAAAGTGGTTTCTAGTTTCTGAAAAGTGGATGCTAACTGGCTACTGATGCCAGAAAAAAATTGAAAAACTGGCCCCTAAACAGCTGGGGATCTGATTAAGCATTGGATGCTGCCTGGTCGGGGTTAAAAAAGCTGGATAGCAAACCAAACACTTCGGTTTATCTCACATTATGTTTAAATTCAAATCTATCAGTGGGATTCAAAAACATGTATTTAATTCTTCACAATTAGTCAATAAATTAATGCATGCATTAACCTCTGAAGGAGGTCAAAGTTAGTATATAACAAAAATATTTAAAACATGGAACTTAATATAAAACTTGCTAAATGTCAAAGAGCTATGGTAAATACAATACTTCCACTGGCTGGATGGATTAAAAATAAAAAGGTTACAAGAAGAGGCTAAATTAAGATCTTAGCAAAGCAATTTTCATAATATCATTTTTACATTTCCGTGGGGATCTATTTTTACTTTTACCTGTAAAATAAATTACATGTACAACTTGCAATATTGATTACATTATGATTCCAATATGTTACCATTCCCTTACCAATCATGCCAAAACAGGATGGTCACCAAGGACCTTGTTCACTTTGATATTCGTCTTGGTTACTTTCGCCTTGCTGGGACAAACATACCTGACACACATAAGTTGAAAGGAGAGGTATATTTTGGCTCACGCTTTTTGAGAGTTTCAGCCTACAGTTGGCAGGCTCCCAGGGCAAGGCGGCATTTACTTCATGACCCGACTTGGTTATGGTTAATTTTAACTGCCTGATTTGTATAGTGTTTGACATTTATAAATATTTTTTCAGATGGAGAGTGACACTCACTGAACCATGTTGATATTTCTTACAAAATTCATATTTTATTATAGGTTGAAAATGAAAAGAATTAGCAGTTGTTTTATTATAGGTTGAAAATGAAAAGAATTAGCAGATGAAAATGAAATGAATTAGCAGATGAAAGTAATAATAAAACATATCACCAAAAAAAGTAGCATTGGGAATGTTTTGAAAGGTATAGCTCATAGTTTGGAGAATACTGTGTGGTCTCACTCTTGCTTAATTATTCATATTTATCCCCTTTATCTTTAATAATTTTCTTCCAGGTTTTTTTCTCACAATCTCATTCTACAGGAACATTGAGCCATTCTACATTTGATTTGTTTTTTCTGAACCTTTTTTTTTTAAATTTTGAATTGAACTTAGGACCTAGCACTTGCAAGGAAGGCAGCATTTTCTGAACTTTAAAAAATCCTAGACTTCTACCAAATCATATATAAATTGTATATAAAATTTTATTTTTCTGCAACCCCAGAAGACTGAATACTTGGTGTGGATAAGAACTGCATCCTTTGTTTCTGTTTCCTACTCAATTATAAATACAACGTGGAACTTACTATGACTGCTCAAATTTTTGCCTAAAAACATGAATCAATAATTACATACTAACATTTATATTCTATCATGTAGATAACAGACCATAAGAATTAACAGTACAAAATATAAATACTATTTGAATATAATTTTTAGAATGATAGTTGTTAAAATGTAGAATTGGGTATTAATGAATAATTATTTCTCATTCTATTCAATCATGCAAGATTTGTTTCCTTTCTCTTTAATACCTGTGGATTTCCTAAACTCATTTTATGTAGCACTTTCTTTGAAACTTTTACTATTCCTCATAAAAAATAATTGTCCCATTTCCTGTGTTATTTTACTCTTTCCTTTTATTTGTTTTATATCTTAGTTTCTATCACACTTCCTTTCAACCTTACTAGAAGATACCACAGTGATTTAGAATAACACAAACATAAGTGACTACACACTATTTTTTCTGAATCAGCCTAACCACTTTGTACTAACTAAGGTCAGAGATTACCTACCTAAGGGTCATTTATTTAATTTCTATATTTGTAAGATTATCCTTGTGAAAACAAACCCACTATAGCTACCACAGTGGTTTAGTATAAAAATAAATTACAACATTTATGAAACACTTTCAAGTATTACCAAACATACAGCAATTTCTAACAATATGCTAAATATTATATTACTCATTACATATTCCTTAAGAATAATTTCATTAAAGTCATAAATAATATTCAGGTTTTTTCACTATAATAAATATAAATTTTACAAAACTTTCTTTTCTTGTAGTTGTTTTCTGATATTTAGTTCCAGAAACATCATCTTTCAATTGTTTCCATTCTATGTCTGAGTTTTTGTTTTCATAATACCTAGAAGTTTAAAAATAAAAATTCAACAGTGTTGTATTTTCTCTGTAGTTTTTAAGCCAGTCACATTAAGCCTTCTTAGTTATAATTGTGTTGTCCTTTTATAAATATGTCTAAAATATGCTTTTGAGACTAAGCTCTTGAGTATCTCATGTAAGCATGTCAGTAATTTGTAAAAGAACAAAATAACATGTCATTAACTTTCAGGCAATGTTTACCAGAATAGTTTTGAAAGTTTGAAACCCCTGGGTTATTCACTGAAAGCTGACAATCAACCCACCCAATCCCATTCATTCTTCCTTTTTGTATTTGCATTCATTGAGAAAAATTGTTCAAGTAGGGAAATTGACCACAAAAAACAACAACAAAAAATTCATAATAATGCAAAGGCTTTGGTTCCAAGAGGTTGGGAAATAGTTCCTGGCTTCACTACTAATCACCTTTGAGAACAAAAGAAAAGGTATTAACAGCTCTTGACCCTAACAGCTTTAGCTACTCTATGAAGTTGCTTGGCTAGTGGTTTTTACTTTTGTTAGAACACAGAAATATTGTAGGATGGGTATCAGTAAGTATTTTTGTTGTTGTTGTTTCCTTTTTTTGTATGCTTACTTTACTTTATAAGCTTCAGTTACATGATTATAGCCATATAAATATGTTCAACATAAAATGTGCTTTTTGTCAAATGAGAAAATAGTTGAGTTTTTTTTATTCCTGTTAGCAGGAGTGGTGGGCAAGCATGGATGGAATAAATATTACATCGATTAATTCTAGAATCTTTTAAATTTTATTCTAAAGCTTAAGGAGACTTTAATTGCAAATGTTCATTTTATGCATTTATTTACTTACTCATTTGATACATAAATAATGGAATTTCTGCATTAATGTTAGGGATACAAAAATGAATAAAATATAGTTCCCAAATATGAGAGTTTCTAGAACCAGGCTGAGTTAAAATGCGTTAGTCCACAGGAACATAATATGCTCTAGATCACTTCTCTGGAGATAAGCATTACAATGTATTGCACAATATGTCTTAAACCTCTCTAATTCACTAAAGGAACAATCATGGAAATTTCACACATAAGAATTGTTTTCTAACCTTTAGTTTGTAACATCAAAGTTACTTTTTTATTTTTTGAGTTTTCTTGGAAATCAGTACCAACCCTTCTAGTGAAGTGTCTGTGTCTTGAGAACATTAAAATGGGTGTTTTTCAATCTTAATTCATAGGATTCTATCAAATAAGTCATTCAAAATTTTATAATTTTAAAGATATTATTTATGCATTGTATTATAAATAACTATCATAGAAGTACTAGTTCATATTTTAACTTTGTTTTACTAATATAAGAAAATTCTTTTATTTCAAAAATTGTCTCTGACTATGTAGATTCTACTTTTAGTTCTAATTGCCCACTTCAAATCCTCAAATCCCCAGAAACAAATACGCATGTAACATTTATGTTTTGAGTCATTTCTTATTAGCTGATTAGGAAATAAACCACTATATGATTGCTTTCTTTCCTTTTAAGCACATTTCAGAATCTCCTTTATTTCAGACATTATGCTAAATGGAAAGTTGCTAAATAATGTGGTGTAGACAAATCTTTCAGCAGGAAAAGAATATCTCTGGGGCTTCCCATAAAATGAGAACAAAGTACTTCATAGCCCTCTCCACAGCTAGTTAGTGCAACACAAATGCAATACAGGCTTCTCTGCATATAGCTTCAGAAAAATACCAATATCTTCAAATGTGAACCTCAGATTATTGCTTTTGCAGTTTGTTTAGGTGCCCAATGCACCACAACTCCTTCATAGCCTACAAATTGCTTTTGCAGTGGAGAATGGCACACATTAAAGTCAAATATCCTAGTGGTTTATTGATTTGGATTGAGTAGATGTTGAGAATTGTATGTCTTGTTTCACAGACTCTTTCAAATATTCTAAATGCCTTCAAGTCATTGGCTTTACAAATGGGGTGGGCTTTTTGACCATTATAGTTCTTTGATGCTTTTGTTTCTTAAAAAGACTTTGTTTATTTTTTTCAAAATTGTCTATATTTGTACAGATTTTAAAACCACTTTAAAATTAAATATTGATTTCTCTAAACATTAAGCTTTAGTGACAATATCAATGTTCCTAAATTTCAAAATTATATTGATATAGTTTAATGGGAGTAAAATATTATAAATGATTTTTCATATATATTAATTTAAAATGCCAAATGTCTATGACATTTGAAGTTACAGTTTATATTACTTAATACATACAGCATAATTTGATGAGTATTTCTGTTATATGATACATACATGACAAAAATATAATTAATTTTCCCTAGGATTTTTGGATTCTATAAAATCCATTCATTAAACATAATTTAACAAATAACATTTAACAAAAAATTTATACATTTAACATTAAACAAACTAAATCATTTAACAAGTACAGTCATTAAATATAATTTAATTCTCTGAGACTGACTATATTATTCCTTTTTTGAACTCACATCCACAACCTCAAAAATAATTGGTCACCAAACCAGGAATTAAATTTAATTATTTCCCATGAATAATGTGAAATATATGAGATGCAAGATAATGTTACACACTATTTTTACCATCAAATTAGATATTAGACAGCTGTATGTATGGATTAGCTACATGCATCCATCACTTTAGCAGAGATATTCTTTTTTTTTTTTTTTTGGTACCGAGTATCGAACTCAGGTCATTGAGCTTGCACAGCAGGCGGTGAAACTACTGAGCTAAATCCCCAGCCTTGCAGAGATATCCTTAATGTCAGAAACGGTAAAAAAACCCCATTGTATCCCATTGAATACGCATGTACACATACAATAATATACAGTACTTATTTTATGTTTTTCACACTAAATAATTCTTCAACAATTAACTCTTCTCTTGGTGTATTTTTGTTGTTGTTGTTGTACCGGGGATCAAACTCGGGACCTTGAGCTTGTGGGGCAGGCTGTGGAACCACTGAGTTAAATCCCAGGCCTTGGTGTATTTTTATTTAAAACATGACTAATCATTATTTCATGACTCTCTGGGTCAACCATTGTGTTTTCTTTGGGAGATTTGATATACTGTATTGTGATGAGTCTTACAATGTTCAATTTTCCTTAGGAGGAAAATCTAATTTCTAAGTTCTGTAGGAATACATGAAATTCTATTAGCAAAAAATAAAAAATAAAAATAAACTATTTTTCTATGATGTCTTAGGGAAATAAAAGGATTTTGTGATTTATTTGCTTGACTCATACTTTCAAAAAATACATTTATAATGTCTGAGCATTTTGAAAGTATATTAAATTCTTTCTAGATAGTTGTTTTTTTATATCTTGAGTCCACATATTAAAATGAGTTCACTTGTTTCTCTCCATTTATTGAAAATTAGAGACATTTTAGATAAATTAAAAATCTTCAGAAGATTATCCTGGCTTGTCCAAATGATCTCAGGGTAAGCCCAAGTATCCAAAATGAAGGAGAAGCATCAGAGAGATGATAGGATAATAAAAACAGATTTTCTAGTTATGTGACTTCTGGCTTTAAAGAAAGAACAAAAGGCCACGAGTCAAGAAATACACAAAGACTTTAGAAGTAAAAAAGAAGAAAAAAAAAGAGGAAATGGATTTCTTTAAAACCTCTCTGAAGAACACTTCTCCAGAATTTATACCAGTGAAAACCATTTAAAACCACTAAACCATTATTCTCCAAAAGTATAAGGTAAATTCGAAGGAAATTATGTGTAAATTTACACAAATCTGTGCTTCCTTTTCACAGTCAAAATAGGTAACTGTAACTGTCTTTACTGTTAACTTGATTGGCTTGAGTGACGTCTAAATGTAAATAAAGCTCACTGCCTTGTGTATTTGATTGAGCTATGGGGAAATGACCTTGGGGACTGTTCAGGTTTACATCTACAATGTCTCCCAAAGCTTTAACCCCTCATTAGTTAGGCTCTGTGAGGTGACTGGATCATGGGCATGGTAGTCATCCCTAGATTAGTCCATTGATGGGTTTGTAGCTGGGGTTGATGTTGGGAGGTGAAGCCTGGTGGGAAGAGGTGGGTTGCTGTGGGCGTGGCCCGGAAGTGTGTATGTATCATTTGTCCTCCCTTGTCTCTTCTCTCTGCTTCCCATGACGTGTCATCAGTCATTCCCCTCTGCCATGACACCCTGACATGGAGAAAGCCAACTGAGACCTGAAATCTCTACAAACTGTGAGCTAGATTAAACCTTTCTTCCTTGAAATTGTGGGTGTTGATGATTGTGTCAGGAAGACTAGAATGTAACTATGACAGGGCTCCTTCCTTCAGGAGCATTTTCCTTTCTCTGCTTCCTGGCTTTCTGAGTTGTAGAGATTTGTTTCATAACACCCCAAAAATGTGAAAAACCTAAGTACTGATCAAATTATGAGTGAATAAATAATAAATGATATTTATACAAAGCACTAAAAAGTTAAATGCTGACTTTAACAATAGTATGGATGGAAACAAGTTCTGCATGACCCCACTCATGAAGAATCAAAAAATGTTTATGTGATTGAGGTTGAGAGTAGAGTAGTGGTTACTAGAAGCTGAAGAGAATAAAGTGAAGGAAAGAATGGAGAGTGTTACATCAATGGGAAACTAGACCTGTATCTCTTACCATGCACTAAACTAAAATTGAAATGGATTAAAGATCTAAATATTAAAACAGAAAGACTAAACAAGCAAGAAGAGAGGTTAGGTAGAACTCTTGAAGACATTGGCATAGGAAAAGATTTCATGAACCAAACCTCAGTTGCATGTGAAATAGCACAAAGAATCAACAACTGGGATCTCATCTTATTAAGAAGCTTCTGCACACCAAGAGAAACCACCAACAGCATGAAGAGACAACTCACAATGTGGGAAAAAAAAATTTTACCAGCTATTCCTCAGACAAAGGTTTACTATCTAGAATATATAAAGAATTTACAAAAATCAGACTTCCCAAATTTATAGACCGAATCCGAAAATGGGCATCTAAAATGAACAGATGTTTCTCAAAGAAGTAGAAATAGAAAATGAAAATATGAAAAAAATGTTCAATATCATTGGTCATTCAAGAGATGTAAATGAAATACAATGCTGAGATACACCTCACTCCAGAAAGAATGGCTGCTATCAAGAAATTAAACAATAACAAGTGCTGACAGGGCTGTGGGGAAAAAGGAAGCCTTCTCTACTGTTGGTGGTAGTATAGACTGGTGGAACTACTATGGAAATCAGTATTTAGATACCACCAAGAATTAGGAGTAGATGTCCCATTTGCCCCAGTGATTCCTCTACTGGGTATCTTCCTCACATAATTAAAAGAATCATACTACAGTGATATTTGTGCACCCCTGTTCATAGTGGCATAGTTTGTAATAGCTAAAACTTGGAAACAGCCCAGTTGCCCATCAACTGGAGACTGGATAAAGAAAATGTGGTGGGTTTTTTTTTTATAAAATGGAGCACTACTCAGCCATAAAAAATGAGTAGAGACATCTATAGCTAAATGGATGTACACTGAGACAATACTCTTAAATGAAATAAACGGGACACACATGTGTAAATACCAAAGAGTTTCTCTGGTGTGAGAAACTGAAAGTGTAAATAAGGATCAAAAGGTATAGTAGATAATATGAAATAGGAAGAAAAGGGAAAGGGGAAGTGGGAAGGGATGGGCAAAGGAAAGAGGGAATGGAATTAATATAAGAAAAGGAAAACATGGAAACAAAATCTTTGTAAATAGGGAGCAGTGGAGGGGTTGGAGGGCAGGGGAATGGGGAAAATATAAGAACCAAGATATATTTTGTAAAGGTACAAATTCCAATGATGAATGTCATTGTATTGTATACTCAAAATGTATCAATAAAATTAATTTTTAAAAAAGAGGTAAAAAGGCATGCTGTACTGTTGAGCAATAGGGTGGTTACAGGTAATGATTTTGTACTGTATATCTCAAAGAACTAAGATGATTTTGAATGTTTTCGCAGTAATGTAATAATAAATATTTGTAGTGGTAGATATATTTAATTTAAACATTGCACAATGTATACATATACTAAAATACATTTATTTCATAAATATGGACAATTTTCATGCATTTATGTCTCAGTAAAATTTTAATTTAAATTTTAAAAATACTTAAATTTGAATTGTTACACATTTAAAATAGGAAATTCAAAATGTTAATTTCTGTCTAGAATATAATATAAATTTAAAATATCTTGAGCAATAATAAATACATTTTATCAGAACTATGCCTTTGTATTTTGAGTGATGTTTAATCATGCTGACATATTGTCATCCTTGACAAGATCTAGGCTAGATCCTCACTAGATCTAGTTATGCTACCTTAGATAACTTATTTACTTTCTGTGTGGCTGAGAATCCTTGTGTATACAATGGTCAAAATACTCATGAAACAGGTAAAAATAATGACTGTAGATTATTTGTGCACATTATTTGTTTTTCAGCCTCATTTCGGTTTCCTACGGCATTTTATTACGTCTTGCAAGTAAAAGTTACATTCATAAAATATAACTTACATAAAGCGTGAAGAATTTCTGTATCACTATTCAGTCTTCTAAACAGAAATTTTGATTCCCTATAAACAAAAAGATATAAAACCTAGTTATATTATTGCATTATCATAAACATTTTAATAACATAAGAACTACATACTTACAGCATATTAATAATAAAACATAATTTTACTGAACTAAAAATAAGAAGCAGAGGGCTGGGGATTTAGCTCAGTGTTCTGTTGCCTGCTTCCTTCACAAGTGCAAGGCCCAGAGTTTTAACCCAGGTACCAAAAAAAAAAAGGAGCAGAAGAAGAAACAGAAAAGTACAATAAGCATCCTAAATAAACTGCCTTTCAGAGTACACATATAGCAATGTATCAAGTATGAATTAACACCAAAATCTAAACTCCTGTTTGATGGTGTGTGAATAAGCATAAGCCTCTTCATCTCTCAGCTTAATAGAAATCAGATATAGACACTAAGCTGAAAATTCAGAAACTTAAAATGGACTAATAAATATCTCTTTTACACATGCCACCACTGGAGTAGTCAATAATACTTATTTGCAGAAAATTGCTTAGCCTTTCCTTGACTATAGGCTATAAAGTAATTTCATCTGAAAATATTGTATTTCAATTGGCACTAAGCACTTCCTAAGTTCTATTAAATTATTATGTACTGTGGAATTGTACTTCAGGGTAACTTACAAATTCTATATATGATTGTTAATTAGCATTACCTTCAAAGACTGAGTTCTATATTAGTAACAATATCCAGCAATTTAAAGGGGAGACGAACAATCTGGAAGGCTATGAACTATTCTCATATGTTCCTGCACAGATATTTAACAGATTTCTTCTCAAGATATCCTTAATTATCTGGGATAACCGAATTCAATTAATGCATCCACAGAGAACTTGTTTCAATAAATTTTATTATAATCATTATCATTATTATCATTATTTTTTCCAGTTTTTCTCAAGAGTAAACAGTAGTCCTGTTTTTTTCTGTCCCTTGTTTAACAGGCTCATAAAAAGACAAATACATATTGGATAGTAAATTCATTTTGCATGAAAATGTAAAACAATCCTAGGAATTAATATAGAGACTAAGGCAAATTAACTACTAAATCTTATAGAATGGTAGAAGTGTCTCTCTCTCTCTCTCTCTCTCTCTCTCTCTCTCTCACACACACACACATTTTAGTTCATTCCTAGCAAGTAGGTATTCTGTACATCCCTTGTTATGTATCTTTCTCTGTGCAAATATACATACACGTTGCATATAGATTCATAAAATATGTACCATACATACAAAAATATATACTATATACATAATGCTAATATATATTAGTGTATAGTAGCATATTTAATATACTATATACATAATGCTAATATATATTAGTGTATAGTAGCATATTTAAATTTCATTTTGATATTATATATGATATATATATTTTTTGAGAAATCTATATATCTACATATGATATAGCTTAGTAAATAAAAAATACAACCTCACTCACTAACTTTCCATATTCCTTGTAATTCCTATGCCTTTAGCAATTTTTCCTTGTTTCTATAAAACCAAGATCAATACAATAACGATGAAGAAAACATTAATAATATTAATATAAACATCTTATTAAATGAAATAAGCCAAGCTCAGAAAGACAAATACAACATGTTCTCTTATGTGAAAACTCAACAAGTTGATAAATACAAGTAGAGAGCAGATGATAGTGGTAACCAGAGGCTGAGAAGTAGAAATATTCTATAGCATAGTAGGATGACTATAATTAACCATAATGTATTGTATATTCCAGAATAACTAAATAATTTTTAAAAGTTTTATTAGTACATGTTTATACTACATGAAGTTTCCATTCATTTTAGGGAGTAGGTACACGTACAAAACACGACTTGGTTCTTTGTTAATTCCATTCTCCTTCTCACTCACATCCCTCTCTCCTTCTCCAAGTACCCTTTCCCATATTCATTCTTATCGTCATTACAGTGATACCTTGGTTGTCAAACTCAATTCGTTCCCAATTCGTGTTTGAACACCAAAAGTTTCGAGAACTGAACATACTTTCCCACAAGAAACAATGTAAAACCAAATAATTGGTTTTGAGGCCAAAAAATTAAACATAAATTAATTTTTTCAGAACTTTAATCACACAATGACTTCTTTAACTCTTAGTTCTCACAGTTTCCTCTTAGGTCTACTGTTGGTATCACTAACTTTCTTTGGAGCCATGGTTATGATATTTGCTGCAAATAAAGTGAAAAAAAAAAAAAGCAAAATCAACAAGGCACAATGCAGAATGTTTCACCCACTAACGCAAACAGCTTAGACTGAAGCCTTGCCCCTCTGTGTCCGCGGTGAGACGTGGCGCATGGCTCCTCACCCATACAGGCTTCTTCAAGTCAGATTTTCAGTTCAACTATCAAACAAAATTGGTAACACCCAACAGAATTTTTTCGAACTTGGCTGTTGTGTAGTGGAAAGTTTAAGCGGAGCAGTCCAACAACTGAGGTATGTCATGACAGGTAATGTTTACATTCATTTTAGATATTTGGTACATTTAAGTGACACATCTTACATATTTTTATTTTTTTCCTTGCCCTCATTCTCCTGGACTACTTCTAATTTACAAAAATCTATCTCCTGTTTTCTTCTATTATCCTTTTTTCTTTTTGCTCTTTATTTGGCTTACTCAAAAGAAATACTTTACGGTGTTTAAGCTGTGGGTCTGATGTATTTCATCTAACATTAATTTAGTTATTTCAGCTATAGCTATTTTCCTACAAAGGTCTTGAATTTGTCCTTCTTTTTTTGGTACAGGGGATCGAACTTGGAACTTGGGCTTGCAAGGCAGGAGCCGGAGCCACTGAGCTAAATCCCCGGCCCCCTTCTGCATAGAATAATGGTATCCCACTATATATAGATCTCCTATTTCCTTTATTCATTCATCCCTTGATGTGTATGTAGACTGCTTCCAGCATTTAGGTATTATGAGATGTTCTGCTCTAATGTGATGTACATGTATCACAGTAATATAATGTTTTTAGCTCTTTTGCAAAGATACTTAGAAGGAAAATAACAAGGTCAAATGGAATTTCTAATTTTAGTTCTTTGAGAAGTCTCCATGTTGATTTTCCTAATGGTTGTATTTGCTTAATTCCTACAAATGTAGGAAGGTTCCTTTTTTCACCATAGCCACATCAACATTTGTTGTTAGTGTCCTATCAGAAATGATTGAACATCCAACATCCAAGATCTGTTGGATCTTCTAAATATGTCATTATATGTTATATTTGTGTATCAAAAAATTACACTGTACCCCATAAATATGTCCAAACATTATAGTCATTAATTTAAATTCAAAACAAGAAAATGTGACATAAAAATTAATAGGTTTTAAAAAAACATAATGTGAAGCAAAAATGATTTCAGCTCATCTCATTCCATGAATTTTTAGAGGTGGTTTTCTGATTAAGGACCAAGATGCACTGACTTAGCAATATTTGGTATTAAAAAAGCAATGTATTCAGGTGAATGGCTGCCTTGCCTATCAGAGTTGAGTGAAGAAAAATTCTGGCAAGCTTAGTAGACAGAGAAAGATTGAGAAAAATTAAAGAATTTGAAGAAAAATGTAATAAGATACCTCTTTACTAGAGAAGGGAGTTAAAAATATTGAAGGGATTAAGAGAAAAATGAACTTTATGGTTTTCATATAAAATAGGAGTTATCAGTGGAATCCAAGAATTTTCAATACATATTACTAAATGTAAAAGTATGTACATGAACCCTTCATGTAAGAGTTCATGTGTGAAGATCTCTCTCTCTCCCTCTCTCTCTCTCCCTCCCCCCTTTCTCTGTGTTTGTATATCTCTTTCATACAAGATTTATGATTTAAAAGGAAAATATTATGAGTTAACAAGGATGACTGATGGTATATATTACCATAATATATTAACCAAAGTAAACATTATTTATAATAGGGCACATTAATAGGAAGGAATGAAAAAATACACACGTCATCTCTGATATTCCTGTTGAAGAGCTAAACATGACATGTTCATGGTGGAATATCTTCCAAATCTAAGTCCTATAAAATAACTTTCTGTAGTTCCACCTTCCTAAAAACATTGAGGTCAGGAAAATATTGAAAAATCTAAAAATTATGTCAGTCCTAATGGTATTAAAGATCTGATATGAGGAATCAATGTGAAATGTTATGCTGGGGTACCTCACTTTATGAACTTAATTTGTTTTACAATTTGGGGGTAGATGACTGCATTTGTGTTTGTGTGGGCAAGATGGCCTTGGTCACGTTTGTTTTCTAATATGGAGTTTGGGAAAGAAAGCAAAATTTTGCTGAACGGTTTTGTTTGTGAACCAAATTGTCTACAAAGAGAAGCATTTGTCAACTGAGGATTTCCTGTATTGGATCCTTTCTCTATAAAGGACGTGATGAAAATGGTAAGTGAAATTTAGATGGCATCTATGTGTTTCCACAAGTACTATATTAATGTTACTTACTAATTTTAACTTTCATACACATCATAGGAAGTTATCCTTATTCACAAATAATCATCACTAACAGTCTGATGGATTATAAATGACAAAAATGCATAAATAGAAGATAGACATATGCACAGATACAGATTGATACAGATACAGCAACAAATAATCATCTTTACCTTTATTTCCTTATGCTAAATGATATCTTATTCAGATGACACAATCCATTTGTTTGGGAGGCCAATGCAGTCAAGGCAAGCTGTGCATATTATCTCTTTGAACTTCATGAAGAAAATATTCTGCATCACAAATATGACTTAGAAAGTTGAAAACATACCTATTAATTGAGGTGGATATTTTATCCAAATAGGATTAAGGTCATTAGTTTCATTAACCTTTTACTTTAATTTTTTGTTCATAAACTCAAGATTTTTCAATATCATACCAGAAATTGTAAGGTTTTTGTATACAAATGCCCTAAGTCTGTTTCTGATTACAGATATGTTCTATATTTACAACAGATCACATCTACTTGCATATTCAGACACTGGCTTAAGAATATTGCACACTCTACCAATATGATTAGAAAAAAATCCAGTGCTTAAATACTATTATTTCACCAAGTAAATCAGTTATTGGACAATATAAACCAGAAAGCAGTGGTTACTATCTTAACTCCATCACTCATTGGAACAATATGGCTGTTCACCTCAACAATTGGAAAATCATTTTTCACACATAAAAAGTATAGAAAATAATAACACCTAAATGAAAACATCAGTTGAAAGGAGTATTGTTTAACTACAAGTTATTCATGAAGATGAAAATATTTCATATTATAGAAATATCTGAAGGAATTCTATGTATGATTTTGACCTTCCTTTCAATGATCAAAAATTAAGAAAAGGAACAAAAAGTAAAAGAATGCTAAAAATTAAACAGTTTGTGATTGATACAGAGAAAACATGTATGAGACATATTGTTCTTATTGATAATTTAGCATATATCAACAAATCCTACAGCCTCATGCAATTTTAGGAAAAGTATTAAAAGCTTACAATGTGTCATACTGGTTTAAAAAATGAAAACAGTAACTCATTTTATTTCTTCCAATTTGCAAAACCTGCAATTCTGGAGCTTATTGGCTAAGCCATATGCCAAATGTGTCCTACTAGAAACACAGAGTCCCATGGAGAAAGACAACCAAATTCAGCCTTATAAAGAATTAAGATATTTACTTTTGGAATGTCATCTTTTATATTTTAAATTGAAACATCAGTTTACTTATTTTAGACTGTTTTTCTTTTGGACTTAAGAAATGGATGTGTATATTTCCATTTAAACAACTGCTTTTACTTATCTAACAAAATTTGATATCCCATTACTTTATTATTATTCAGTTTTAACTGTTTTATAATTTTTCTTTTAAATTCTGTTATTTCAGTGGTTAAATTTCAAAACGTTTGCATTATTCCTAGATAACTTCTCATATATATTTTAAGCTGAATTTCATTTTGTCCCCAAAACATTTTAGTATATCAACTCTTCTAAGAGCATTAAGAATGGTATTATGTGTAGACAGTGGAAAGAACTCAGGGGATGCACCATGGACATTTGAAAATATGCATTTCTTGTGGTTTGCTGGACTTGTGTAGAAGTGCCAACTAAATAAATTTGGTTGAGAATATTGATAATGACTGCCATGTCATAACTGATTCTTGACCTATATATTCTATGAATTACTGAAGGAAAACTGGTAAAAATGCCAACTGTATAGTAATTTTTCTTGCAAGCACTCTAAGGATTACCTGAAATTTTGAAGTTCTGATATTTGATTTTTACAGTTAGGATTGTTAATTTGGTTTTGATTCATCACACTATTCTAACAAAGTGTCTGTCTTCACTTCATAAATGGAAGTCTATATATTGTAATATGAATATAACCAATATAGCTTTTATAAATTTACTAAGTTATAGTATGAAAATTTCCACCATTATACTTGAAACTTATTTCTATGTTTATTTTAAATTTTAAAAGTTATAGAAAAATAAGATTTCTTTTATATTTTGCATTTACCAAAACTCTCTTTTTCATATTTAGTCCATTATATTCTAATATGACTATTTATATAGTGGGAAATATGTCTACAATTTTATTTTGAAGTTACTTTATTCTAATATATATTTTTACTCTCTCCCAAGTTTCTCACTTATTTAATCATTTGATGCTTTCTAAATGTTATTAGAATTTATTAGTTTTTAGCTATATTTTTTGCATTATTTGCCTCTAAATATTATACTATATCACCTCAGTTTGTAAAATCTATTTAGAAATAACATTGTTCCACAACATAAAATGTAGAATTCTTAAATTAAATGACCTAGATAGATAGATAGATAGATAGATAGATAGATAGATAGATATAGACTGCCAAAAATTGTAGACACGCTTAAGGAAGAGAAAAATAGTATGATGTTTTTTAACAGATGGTGTTACCCTCATATAAAGGTCCCTAAAGGATGTTGTATATCACAGAAAACCCACTACACTGCCGCCCCTTAGAGAAGAAATTGAAAATGCATGTCCAGCCATCTCAATGGCCAAAGTTAATCCAGCAGCAGTTTCCCATACTAATAAATGTCTGGAAGCTAATGGCCAACACTTTGAGCACTTCTTGTAACTGTAAAGGTCAAAGATAAATTGTATGGATCTCATGATGTCTCAATAAATTTAATGTCTCAATAAATTTAGTATTAAAATATCTATTCATGTTTTCCATTTCTTGAAGTATGTATACATTTTCTGATTCTCTCTGTCTCTCTTTTTCTCTCTGTCTGTCTCTCTCTGTCCCTCTCTTTCTCTCTCTCTCTCTCTATATCCCATATATATACATATACCATATTCTCTATATATTCTCTATATATTCAGTTCTGATAATAGTATACAATGGTGTGCTTTAAAAACTTTATGTATTTAGTATATATATATATAGAGAGAGAGAGAGAGAGAGATATTATGTTTCTTTACTCTTTTTTCCCTTTGATGTTGTTCCCTCCTTCCCAAACCATGTGATTCCATTAGGATTTATTTGAAAAACTTCATTTAGAATTTCCAAATCTTATCCTCTGCTAAAGACAATGTAGTATTCATTTATGTAAAAATATAGACTATTGTAAGCTTAATTTTGAAGAATATTTTAAGAGGAAAATATTTTTTCTGAATATAGAATTATTTTTTGACATATTTTTCTTAGTTCTTATTGTTAGTTTTCCATTCATCCTTTGAAGATATGGTTCTACTATCTCAATATTTTTTAAATGATATCTTCTGTTTTCCTATATGTAATATGTCACTTTTCTGGTCACTTTGCCATTTATTTTAATTATTGATTTTTGTAGTATGATAATTAGATTCATTTTGCGTTAATCATTCTTGTGGTCAGCTGAGCGTCTAAATACATACATGTTGCATTAATTTGAAAATGAAAGTGTACCATTTCTTTAAATCACTTTTCTTATCAATTCTTTCTTTAAATTCCAGTGTTTTAAATTACATATATGCTAAACATTTTGTCATTATTTTTTCCTACTAGATTTTTAAAACACAGTGGATGGTTTAAGCAGTAAAAATTTTCCAATAATTTGAGAGATTGTAAGTCCAAGATAATGTTCACAGAAGACTTACTTTCTGCTGAGACCTTTTTTTTTCTCATATCATACATCTGATTTCACATTGCCATCAAAGGACCTTTCATCTGTGTATGGAGACATTTGTTAAAGTGTGCAACAATGACAGTGCAGAGAATGAAAAATTACTCAGAGTCAAGATTTAGTAAGACCACCAAGAGGCCTAGAGAAGCTGATCCAAAGTCTCAGGAAAGCAGCAGTGAGCTGAGGCCTCTGTGGTTTATTTATTTGTAACTCAAATACATAAGAACAAAAATATAGAAGGAAAACATTTGCAACATTTGAATAGACATTTTGGTCATGGAACAGGACCAGAATAGGCTGTTTAGCTACATGACACATGTTGACCTAATTTAAGCAATCTTATCAGGGCAAAAGGGACACAATGGCCAAAGAAAACATCTCCAAGAATAACTTGCTTTAATTGTGCTAACTGTTGCTCTACAGATCTGCTCTACACTCTAACCATGTACTCAAGAAGCCTGGGGACTGCAGTTTCAAAGTCCCTTCCTTATCAGACTTAAATCCACTCACTCTTTTGTTTGGTCTCCCCACAAAAGGAGAGAGAGGAAGAGAGAGGAGAGAGAGAGCATATTGCTGTATTTCTCTTCGTATAAGGCAAACATTCTGTTAAATTTGGAGTTCACTCTTATGATTTATTTAACCTGAACTTCCTTTTTAAAGAACTTATTCCCCAGTACAGATATATTGGAGATGAAGTTCCACCACATGAATGGGAAGACAAAATTTAGTCTATAACCTTGTCTCATGTTTTCTTCAGAAAGCTTTATTTAGTTTTTCAAAATATTTTCTCTCTTTCTTTTAGAAAGAATTATTTCTTTTGATTTATGATAAATTCACTAACTATTTTACTGGAGTCTGATCTTTTTTGTTAAAGCTATCCATTGAGAATTTTTACTTTGTGTGCCTTTCAAATATTATATTTTTCAATTCTAGAATTGCCATTGGATTCTTAGTTTATATAATTTCTCTTTGTCTGCTATTATCTCCTGACTGGTTGAACTCAGTGTAGTCTTTATTTGTATTCTTATTTTCTGAACAGTCATTTGCCTGTGTGTTCCTTTTGTGGTTAGTTTTGACATCTATCCTGGACATGATAAATTATTGATATTTTATAAAACTCTAGGTTCTGGTGTAGTCTTCCAATGAACACTGATCTTGTTACTTAAGCAAATATTCTTTTTGCCTGAAATGCAGCTGTATCTATCCTGTGTTGACAAATGCTCAAATCTCAATTAATTTTCTTTTGTGTTATCTAGGGTCCCTGGAGTATGAATCAACAATTTAAATTTCAGTGGTCAACAAGAAATTGTAGTAAATATAAAAATAGAAAAGTTTGAGATAAACCATAAGATAATCTGAATGGAACATTACTCAGTGTTATATTTTAATTAATTTATCAATTATAAATACTTTAGTTTATTCTTAATAACTCCAGGTACAATTTTATTCTATTTTTCCTCCATTCCACAATTTATTTATTTATTTACATATATATTTATTTTAAGATGATATTTGTCCATATTTTTGTGATACATGCTGGTAATTTAGCACATGTAAACAATGTGCAATAATCAAGTTAGTTTTGTTCACCAGAAGATATAGGTTGTGTTTTTACAGTGAATCATCTGATGAGGGCTATTAAGGTGTGACCAGAAACTCTGCTGCTTAAACAGTTCAAGAAAAGAGAGGGAAATGCAATAATCTATTAATATTGGTTGGATATTTTGGTCATTCAGGTGTGTGCACCAAGTAATCCAAAATAAGAAAAAAAATTATATAAAAATTAAATAATGATAGACACAGAATAAACAGTCTAAACAGTCATGGCCAAATTATATTTAATTTTTTAAAAAGTTTTTAAATAACTGATTAAACATAAAATAGGTATTGACTGTATATTATCTTGTGTTTTTGTCTTAGATAATATTTACACATAATTATAAGAAATTAAAATCATTTAAATTATAATAACAACACAAAATGTTAAAAACATGTATAAAAATGTCTCCTTAAATATTTAAAATGTTCTTTGATTGTTTCAGTACCACAGATTAGAAAGACATGACAATGCCTAAATTAGGACTGTGGAAGTACAAAAGAAAATGAACACCACACAGCAAATTCAATAAAATCCCGAGAAATGGCCCAAATCAGAGCAATTGAAAAAAGTATCAAGTGATAAAGATGACTGTGATGTATTATTCACTATTTTTGTCATTAGAAAGTCAGAATCTATGCCATGGTTACCTAAATTGGAATAAAAATCATCATATCCCCAATGATGGTAAATGACCCTGTATTTTGTGTTGGTTTGGAAGGAGGCTCTGATGCAGCCCTCATACATGAATGTGTGACTGTTAGTGGGAGAATCAGCTCTTATTCTAGATGATTGATTATTGTATAAAGGTGACATCTGAACCCTTTCCTTGGTTATACTCACCCTACAGAGAAAAACTGGAAGAACACTATTCATTTATGCTTTAAAAGAAAAAAAGTAAACACTTTTCAACTTAAAGATAAGCTATATTATATGTATCTTATAAAATTAAACATATAATATATGTGTGGTGATAAATATACATGTAAACACTTAGATCAACTATGGACTGTCAAATATGACCTATGAATCAAGAATGATATTTCTGAACTTTGATTTTTCACCATGTTAAAATTTTTAACAGAATTTTGTCTTTATAAAATTTCCTTAATTTTCCATTATCCAGTGAAAAATATGAAGTTTCTGGGAGTGTTATGGAAAGGAGAACAATCATAATATAGTAAAAAATAAAAATAAAGAAGAACTCCCTGTACTATGAGACTTTTCCCCAGGAAATTCACCTAGCTCACAGATAGTCATGAAATCACAGGAAGCTTCAACTGCATATAATTCACAATGACTTATCATAAAACAAAATTCTCTACAGACTTATACTCCTATGTTAGCTTTAGTTTTCTGTGCCTCATCAGGGGTCAGCAGAAAGAATTGTGCTACTTTCCTGATGAACCTACTCTATTCCCAAGCCATGCCTCTCCCAAATGGTAGGGAAGAAAGCCATGGCTTCATCTTTAATTGTAGTATGGTATGTATAGTCATATGTCTATTGAAAATGAAATATTTTAGCAGTGCCAAGTACTTTCTGAAAGTGCCATTCAGACATATGGTGCAATATGTTTATACCTATTGCTGACCATCTGTTGTCTAGGCTCAATTGCACATTTATTTTACTTTTAATTCACAAAGAAAATGGAAAATAGAACTGGCCCATGTACCATAATTTGGCTGAGCTTTAAGTAGGTGCAAATTCAATATGAAAACAAAATTCAGAACTATAAAATTCTCACATATTCTGTTCTCATGGGGGTCTAGAGTCTTCCCAAACCAATGAAATTTATCTCAGATCTGTTGCACTTTTCATTGGGGTCATGTGAGATGAAACAGACTTAGAAAACACGACAGCTGTATATCGTTGTGCTAAAAGTCTCACATGTGTAATGGTATTTTCAATTTTATTGCTACATGTTTATAGGAAATTTATACTTATAGGAAAAATAATACTTGCGAAGGCTTTAGTTTTTAAAACAATTTTGCTTTTAATATTATGCATATGTGATAAAATATAACAAGATTTTCTTAGACACGATCATCTTTCTCACTTAAAATGCGAATATTTATCAGAAACTAAGCCACCAATATAAAGCTAAATATGAAAATAAGAGAACATTCTTAAATGAAAATTAAAGAATATGTAAATAGCTCATTTTAATTTTTAACTCTGATGTAAATATATTTTTCACTGTCAGTTCTTATGTTTTCTTATTCTTAGTCCTTCTGAAATTTAAAACCAAACAAAAAGCCAAATAAATAATAAGTGGCACTTATTTAAGAACAATGCCAATTCAATGATCCATGAATACATTTTGTTAGGATGGCAAATGGAGTTAATATCATAACCAATTTCTGAAAGTTGATAGTGATGTCCCTTGTGTCTAGATATCCGCCAAAGCCTCATGCAGTCTTTCTCGAAGGTAGCTAAATCTGGAATGTGTGGAGCTAGGATTAAGAGGTGTGATTACTAAATCACTACACATGAGTGAGCGGTTTGGTGCTGCCCTAATCCCAGTAGTCTGAATAAGATTTTGGAGCAGAAAGACACTGTTAAGGTCCCTTTTTACCTTTGACATCTTGCGTGTGGCATGTTGTTTCTCCTCTGCCATGCCTGTTTGCCATCCTGACTTGGAGACAGCCAATTATAGACTGAAACTTCTACAAACTGTAAGCCAAATAAACTCTTCTCCCTTTAACTTTGGGTGCAGGATATTTTGTCTCATCAATGAGAGAAAAGTAACTAACACATATCCAAAGCACAATCTTAAGAATTAATTAAGGACCTCAAATGTATGTTCAATGGAAACAAACTCAATGAGTGATTAGTGTTATGTTACTTATAATGCACATATTTCAATCCTACATTTAAAGTGTATCTTCCACCTCTCTCCAATAATTCTAGACATGTAATTGAAGTTAAAAAGCTGAGTGCTTTTCCAAGATAACTTATTTGCAACCAACCTTAATCAAATGGGCTGAAAGGACCCACAGAGCAGGTTAAATGAATTAATTAAACATCTTCATTTTTCAAGATATTGCTAGCATGTCAATAGATTCCTCTGGTGTTCTTTGAAATGGTTACAGGGAAATAAAAGCTATAACTTAGTTCTATATATGAGAATATAATAATAGGTCTAGGATGGTTTTTGTGACAGTGTGTCTGAGTTGCAGTCATTAGAAGATATTGATTTGAACACTTGCTATAAAATAATCAAATGGTATAAAATCTGTTCCGTTTTCTGCCCTTTCTTTCCCTTTATACTTACCCTGAAATATGGGCTTGTTCATATTCTTTTGTTAAAGGTATTACTAAAAAAGGAATAAGACATTTTTAGGAGAATGTTTACTTACATGATAAACTGGGAGAACCTTAAATGTATAATGACCTGGATCTATATAACAAAAATATGTGTGAATCTAACAAGGTAAAATTTCCAGGCTGAATAAGTAAAAATTGTATTTAGAATAACTAACTTTTAAAATCATTGAAACTATATGATCTAGTGAGAGAAAGAGGGATTAAGGTGGGTAGGGGAGGGGAATAAAAAGAATCAATGTATGTTAAGTGCCCACTTCCTAAGATAAATTTAAACATCATATACTCTCAATATGTAATAAAAATATGTATATTTAAAGACAGTACAATTTTGTGTATAATATAATGTTGGTATAATAGAAAACCATATGCATGTATGTGAATGTATGTATTACAAATCTTACCAAAAGATGTGAGAAGATTTTAGACAATGCAATATTTAGCTGGCTACAGGTAACACAAGTATTTTTGTGAATATTCAGCCTGAAATGATTACATTTTTGTACTTCTTTGCTTTTTGTTGATATATTTCTTGCTACCTTTGATGCTTGGTGTTAGGATTTGCATCTAATTGAAAACTGTTTCAAAGTGTTTTCGAAGAATCAAGTGGGTCACTTGTACATCTCTAGACACCATGATGTTCTAAGAAAAATAAATTAAAGGGGTCACTTTGCTCCAATAACAAAGATGATACTCTAAACATCACATGATAGCTCACATTCCCACACAGAAATTTTCTGTTTAATTGCTTTTTTTTCATAGCTGTAATTTACTGGAAATCTTTGATTAGCAATTTCTGGAATAGGGTTCAGCTTTTCTTTTTTTTTTTTAACTTTTCTTACTCTAATGTCTGATCAAACCCTAGCTGGTGCTATTTTTTAAGATAAAATGTTAGTTTAACTTGAAAAAATATATTCTTGAATGAACAAACCCATGTGTATGTGTGTGGGGTAATTTTATTCATAAAAATGTCAATCAGTGCACACTACTGCCTGCTTTCATTACCCTTTGTTTAACATGACATATCTAATATTTTTCTCAGGTTAGCACATGTTAAATTGTAGTATGAATTGTTACATTTTTAAATATATTGCTTTATCATGATAAAATAATGATAACTTGAAAGATTTTTATCTCGATATTTAAAAATTGTTCCACCGACTTTCATGATTGCAAGTTTGAATTCTGATGACAAAATGTCTGTTTCCATTATGACATTTAAAAAAGCAAACCAGGGCTGGGGATTTAGCTGAGTGGTTTCGGCGCCTGCCTCCCAAGCACAAGGTCCTGAGTTTGATCCCCAGTACCAAAAAGAACCCAAAACAACAAAAAGCAAACCAACCAAAAATCCCTGTTTGCCAGTAGGACATGTTTTCCACATTAACTTCCATATTTAGGAATTTCAAAGGATTAATATGTGTATTTCTATTGAAAAGTCCTGATCTTTTCCCAGAGATTTGGCTAGCCCATTCACTTACCAAATGTAAGACTTGAGTAAATTTTACTGCAATTACATTTTGTTTTGTCCAATTTCTTTATTTCACTGATACATCTTTCAAATCCACTCTTTGAATGTTTTTTGCATTTGCTTTTTCTCAGAATTTCTATTTCTTTGATTTTGTGCTTCAGGTTTAGGTTGTGCCTTATTGGTTTACTTCTTAGAGAGCACTTTCTTCTTTCATTTTTTACAGAGCAGCAATTCATTTTATAGGAGTGACCATTTTCTTTCAAATGTTATTTTTAAAATGAAATCACATTCCTTCAGTTCTAAAAACTGGTTTGGTGTTTGAATTTCATTTCTTTGATAGTTAATATTTTTGAAGAATGTTTCAGTTAGTTCCATTTCAACAGAATTCAACTGCTGAGTTTGTTTATATAGGTCACTTACATTCAATTTATATAATTTAGCATGAATACTAGTTGTATTGTAAGGACTTTTTTATTAGCAATAAAGCAGTGGGTATATATTAAGAGACATTATTTTTGTTACTTTTCTCCATGTAGATGCATCATTAAATAAAATGCCTCTGAGTTTTGGGACAAACAATAATTATAAATACATAAACCTGAATTTAGTCATTTTCATTTCTTAAATAATAGAGTAGCAATTATAGAAACATTCACAATAAAAATTGGAACTACAATGTTTTAGGATCTAGGTTTGCAAAGTACACCCTCTATATCAGCATTGTACCTATGTAACAATACATAACAACAAAAATATTAGTGACCATTTTTATAGATGATAAAATGGGCACAGAAAGGCTATGCAATTTTAATTAAGTCATACAGCTAAGTACACAGTGGCTCTTGGATTCAATTCAGACTCCTAATTCAGTGACTTCTAATTTCACATTCTATCTACATATTTTGCTATTTCTTATCTTCTCTGTTATTGTCATATGTACCCATGCTATTTCAATTGTTTTATTTATTTTTCATTTTTGTGGGGTACCGGAAATTATTTCATTTGTTTTAATAGACATAGTTTCAGATATGATTTTTTCCAAACCAATGAGAAGTATTGTCACAAAATATATACTCTATATATTGTTCAGATATACGTACTCATATATATATATATATATATTATATTAATTGGATAAGTCTGAGAAATGATGACAAAATATGTTTTATATCCCCTATGCTAATTTTTTCCCTGCCCCTAGCTAGTTTTTGCTGTGCATAAGTGTCATCTTTGAGTAAGTCTCTTTTTCAAATATATATGATAATGTCTTTGCCAAGGTTTGAAAGAAGATGCCTACATTACAGGATGTCTTTAGTGTGATAAATTTTCAGTAACTTTAAGATAAAACCAATAGTAAATCAAAATCAGAATAAAAAATTTCTTTGGCAACAGATTTTTCTAATGAAATATGAGGTTATTCTGATTAAAACTTCCATTGAAAACTATTGAAGATTCTGGACATGGTAGCTTTATAAATTGTACCATAAAGATTGAAGAGATGATAAAATCATAAGGAACTACTAGGCCAAAATGTAAGAGTAATCAAGAATTTAATGATACATGCAGCACATAAAGTCTAAGAGCATGTAAAAAGCCTGGAGAATTTGAGCTTTTTCTTTAAAAGGTTTTAGGAGGGCAAGAAAGAGCAAAGTAAAAGCATAAGATGTGACAAAGGGAGACTGTCTCCATTAAGGATTTCATTTTTAGGGTGAGCTTGATCCAGAAATAAATTTAGTCTCATCTCAGCTCAGAAACTTGCAAGGACACATTTAAAACCCAGGAACATATTCTGAGAAAACCAAGGAAATTCGACTGCTGATATGGTTGAAAAAGTATCTAAGTAGAAATTCTCTCTGGAGAAAGTATAGCCATTTCAGCTCCCCAGAAGCCCTACTATTATTTTTCAAGGATGGTGAGTTTATAAAGTGAAAATTAAGCGATCACACTAGTAGCAGCATCATAGAAGAATAAACAGCAGAAAGAAAAAGACAGTGGAATTGCACTCCCATAGTTATCAGATATATTGAAATCAGAAAGAGAAATAAAAATTAGCTTGAAAACATGTGCAGGCCATTAGAAAATGTTATGTGACTAAGATTACTGACAAATATTCAAATAAAATTGTAGAAGGAAAAAAAAGCAATCACAATTTAAACTCAATGAATAAATATTTCTATGGTTGTATTGCTGTGATATGATGTCTTAAGCACTTTGGGGAAGATGCATGGTAGAGTCAAAGGGAATAATAAAGGATGCATAGAAGGGGAAAATGGATGGATCTCTTGCAATAGGGAAGGGGTCCAAGATACCATGGGCAAGAGGTCAGGGGGAGTGAAAGGGAAAATAGGTAGAATAAAGTTATGACGTGTACAGGAGCCTAACAACCTCAAAGAATGTAAACATTATATGCCATAACATGAGCTAAGATTAATAATATCAACAAGAATGGAAATCAAAATAGGGGAATTCAAGGAGGAAGAAGTGAAGGGAGAGGGAAAGGGAATAAAAAAAGAAACAAGCTATACATGTACCCACTCCCAAGATGATTGTAAACTGCATGTACTGCAAACATGCACTAATACGATAGAAAAGTTAAAATATTATGTAAGCATTTATTGACTAGTAAAATAATTATGTAACCCCTATAAAAATCCCAATGAACAAATAGCAGCAGATAAAATAAACACAGAAAATTAGGGAGCTGAAAGGCATACCAAAATAAAATATCTGGATAAAATACAACACTCAAAAATGTATGGGACTTTAACAATGAAAACAGAGAGGAAGCCCAGTGTCATTTAATGAAGGCAGCAGAAGGAAGGCACAAAGCCAGAAGCAAGTGGAAAAGAAACAATGACTGAACATTTTCCAGAAGTGATTCATACAGTTAGTGTTACTCAGCCAGCTGAACTTCCCTAAATCATTAGCAACTGCTTTGCAAAGCTAGACCATTTTCTCCTTAAGCTTCTATATCGATCGTGCCACTTAGCCAGGGACATTTCTCCAGCTATGGCAGTGTGTATCTGTGATTGTGCAGTCTCCTCTTTGCTCTGCATGGAGGAAGATGACAGCAATTCTGTGAGCCATAAAAACCCTGGCTGAAGATTTGAAGTTGACTTGAGTGCCTCCAAAAGCCCGTCGGAGGCAACTGATGACTTCACATGAAGTAAGGGCTAAAATTGTCTTTCTCTTCTCTAATTGAAAGATTACATCGTCGGGACAGCTTTCTACAGCATTCACAAGAGTAATCACGTGTCATTTTAGGTTTCATTTTGTTTTGTTGATAACAAATCAATACTGGGGAAAATTAAAATATGAAAGTTTTAAAGAAGGAAAACAACAAAAGGTCAAAATTTAGAGATATAAATGAAAATTCAATATCTCTCAAACAAATGCACACACAAAAACAAATTATTATTTGTATAAATGCAAACAATATATACTATATATTACTTTAATAGTAATACTTTGTGTGATTAAAAATATAAAAGTAGAAAGAAAATCCAGAAGCATGTAAATCTGTAAGAGCCAAGAATATGAAGATAAACATTCCTAAATTGGATTATTTACTTTTAGTATTTGATATATTATCCTAATAAGCATAAAAATTAAAATAACAGAAAGAGCACCTATAAACTAGCAGAGGATGAAGGAAAAAGTGATAAATATTACTCATTAAAAGGCACTGAGTGAGGCTGAGGTAGGAGAACTAAAAGGTCAAGTACTGGCTGGGAAACTTAGAAAAGCCATATCTCAGAATAAAAAATAAAAAGGGCTGGTACTTCTATTTCAATACTACAGTATTCTTGGGTTCAATTCTCAGTGCCAAAGAAAAAAGAAATGAGAAAGGAGAAAAATGAAGGGGAAAAGAGAAGTTAAAGGGAAATGAGAAATTAACAAAATGGAGAAGATAAAACAAAATGTATAATTTGACTTAAAGACTCAGATAAAATGTTGAAGGAAAACATACTAGAAAGAGCCCAGATTGAACTGTCTGGAATCAGGAGGGAAAGAATAGACTTTCAGTAAATGGGGACTAAAAAAAAAAATGTGCTCTTCTTTCATTCCACTGAATGCGCATCCTACTTAAAGATTCACATGCTAATCAAAATAATAATGCTTTTAGAAGGACATACAGAAATATCTTCTTAACCTTCAAATAGAAGGTAAAATGCAAACAACACCAATGATGAAAGAAAGATAAATATGATAAATTAAAATTAGGAATACCTGATCATCATAAATCACCATGAAATAAAAAGTTAAAATAGAATATGGATATGCTTATCATATATATAACTAAATGAAACTAGTAAATGTAATTTAGAAAAACTCTTCAAAGTCATTTTGTGAAAAGAAAACTGGCAAGTCAATATGAAAATGGGGAAGAAACAGAGCAAGGATTTATAAAATAAATAAATTACAAATTTTTAATAAACATGAGAAAAGCTGTTTAAGCTATATTAATAATTAGAAAAATATAAGCCAATATCATAATTTATTTGCATATACTTCAATGTGGTAATTATTGTTACAAACTGATAATGCAAAGTGTGATAAGAAGATGAGCAATTTTACCACCTGTACAATTCTTGTAAAAATATACATTGAAAAAACACTTTATATATGCAAAGTAAAGTTATCTGTATGCTAAAATTAAGCTATCCAAGTTTTTCGGGATATGTTTACCAGTATCAAAAGCATCAGAATACATGTACAAGAATGATTATAACAAGAGTTTAAATTGCAGAGAACAAGCCTGATAAGTAGAACAAATGTATGAGTTGTGATCAGTCTACAGAATTTAATATCATTGAAGTCGGAAAACAAGATTAGGTTTCATTTAAATTAACTACAGATGCATAAACCAAAAGGAAGTAGTTAAAATATATTCCAAGGTGAAAGACCAAAGGATTTCTATGTGCAAAGTGTTGAGTATAAACACAATTAAAATATACTGTTTTATCTATGTGTACACTGGAAAAATATGAAATGTAAAAAAATGAGTTTCATGAAGGTCAATATAATAGAGATTTCTTGTTGATACATAAAGAATTTGTGTTGGAAAAAAATCATAGATTGGGAGACTACTGTGAATTTCTGGTTCTATTTTGATATTTTATTTCTTTGGTAAGGACAGAATCAAATTGGTATTCACATTATGTTATTCATGTATATCTTATATTTTTTGTCATATTGGCGTGTCAATCTTCATTAAAACTGTAATCCATGTTATTCTGGGTTTGGTGGTGGTGCACTTTGTAATCTTGACAATTAGCAGGCTGAGGAAGGAGGATCTCCATGAGTTCAAGGCTAGGTGGTGCTACACAGTAAATTCAAGTCCAACCTGAACTATGTAGTGAGACCTTGTCTCCAAAACAAAACAAACAACAAAAAATAATGAAAAGCAAAAACAAAAAAATGTGATCCATGATATTGTTTTCTCTGTATTACTCTTACTCTATTTAAATATAGTACTTCATAAATAAATCTCTCATTACTTAAATTTTCACCGTATGGTTTAACTATAAAGAGCACATCATAGCATAAGTTATATAGCAAAAGTGTAGTGCTTCATAGAGCACTAAAACCTAATTTTTCAGTGGGAGTTTTGTGTGTAAAACAACAGTCAAAGGGAGAAAAAGCAGTGCAGTCTAAATTTCCAAGTAATCATGAAACTAGTGACTTTGAAACATATGGCAGTAATATTTTAGGAACTGAGAAAAATACAGATGGTGAATACATATGTGTAAAAGTGATATTATAAAAAGTTGTGCACATACAGGTAAACATGCCCTAAATTAAAAAAAATAACTTTGAACCCAGATTAAATTTTAAATTATCATTAAAGAGTAGTTTGAGCAAATATTTATTTATTTAGTTATCATTATTTCCAAATATGACTTTGGTTTATAATTTCAATATAGGTTATAACAGAAATCCCTTAAATTCGAACTCACAGATTTTTCTCCCTGTTTTCATATATTACTGTAACTGGTAATTAAAATGAGAATAACAGATATGAAAATTGACATAGTAAATCACTGAAACGTTACTTTGGTATTCATAAGCACAATATCTTAAATAAATAATATATATATACACATATATATGTATATATATACGCACATATATATACACATATATATATGTATATGTATATATATATACATATATATATATACACATACATATCATGTTTGCCCCTGGTAAAAATTATGAAAGCAAGTGATAAATTAACCAGTCAACTAAATCTCAAAGCTACCAAGTGTGATCCTAGAATAAAAATAAGGCTGAATGTTGTGCAATTTACACATAATTAAGAGGCAGTTTTCTAAAGTTAGGCCAGTGATGGCAAATGTTTTAGAGACTGAGTGCTCAAACTGCAACCCAAAGCCCGCTTCTTTATTGCATAGTGCCAACACTGCAATTCAACCTGAATACTGAGGTTTTAGTTGAGATAAAACAACTCTTACATTATATTCTTTATCCTAAAAGAAAAACAATAACACCCATGCCTCAAGTTCACCACCAATGATTTACACCCAAGTATTTACTAAGAGTTGCTGTACTGATAATTCAGATTACTTAATCTGGATAATTTAATCCAGATATATTCTGCCTAAAATCATGAATAATACTTAAGGAGTATGCCAGCAAGTAAGGTCTGGGAAAGAAAAGAGGAATTGAACAGGTTTAAGCAATGGATACTGACTTGACTAGAAGTTATCTAAGATTATTACACCTGAAGCAATGAAGGAAAAGTGTAGAATGCCACAATCAACCAAAGGAAAATAACTTAACAGTAAAACATTTAAAGAGAGAATGTCTAAGTGATAGAAAGATAAGATTAGTGATAAATTTTCCAAAATCATAATTGGGTAGGCAGTGAAAATTTTCTAAAAAATAAAATTAATTCCAGATTGTTTGAGAGAATTTAAACAGCTCTGTAACTCTGGTGTGTAGATGGGACCTGGATTTCCAGTTTTCCGCTGATTCCAATAAATATTCCTCTGAAATATGACGACTTGTCTGTTTTGACATTGTTCTTCCTAACAAAAGCAGCAAATTCCTCTGAAAAGGGAAGTGTTCATCTTTACACTTGACTCTGGGGCCTCTGTTAATTCCCTCATTCATAACAGAGGAAACCACAATTCAATGAAGCATTATCCAGACTATGTACCCATCATTTGTTCCTAGACTATTTTCATTTGATTCATTTTCAAAGCCTCATTATCTATCCTAGAAGTTGGTGACGTTTTATTCCTTTGGAAAATCTTAGTGTTTTCAGTTATGAGATGAAATCCATAATCCTTAATATCACCATGTTTTATATCTTTTAGACCTAAACATATCCACTGTAAGATTTTTCATTTGCCATTGCATTGTCATTGTTTTGATCTGTAAATAGTTAATGCTATTTTACGCTCTATACCAAGAAATCCCAATCCCATGGCATAAACTGGCTGCAATGAACTCCAAACTAACCAATGTGCTCTTGTATTTCCTTAAGGAACTTTCTGAGTTCTTTGTTAAAATTGAATACACAGAATGTATTTTTAGGAATTATTTATCTATAGGACATCTGTTTTAGAAAATTGGTGTTTCCTGTTAATGATAAATTCCTCTTTGATATTACTTGTTCTTTCTTTTGATTTCTGTTGAATTTTCTCATCAAATAATGGCCACATAAAGTTACAGCTTTGGACTATTTGCAAGGTAGATTCCAAGAAACACAAGATCTTTGAAAAATATTCAGTGTACTCCCTATAAAAACCCTGACTTTTCTCAATTCTAACCAGAGTGAAAAACAACAGCAAAAGGAATTGTGCATACAAATATGTCAATCTGGGAAGTGGTATTGAGACCCGGTTTACAAGTTTTCCTTTCTGTTTTTTTATCTATCTTATCAGTCAAATATTGTCAAATGTTGAGTTTGCCTTTAGAATCAAAAACAGTAGAGGCTAAAAGAAATAGCTTAAAATTTTCATTCTTGATAAGAAAAAATCTAAATTTTTGTTCCATTATAAATAGTTAAAGATAACTTTAAAATAAGATAGAGAGGAGAAAAACATAACAATCTGTGCAGTAACCATCAGTGGCTCATGGTTTTTATCTTTAACCTGGACATGTATTGCAGAAAAATATCCAACTTTCAAAGTGATCAAGTAGAATATTGATCAATATAGAATAGTGATCACTATAGTGATCTCTAGAATATTTATCCCTAACTACTGCCTAGGAATAGACAGAGGACAGAAAGCCCTCTAAATGTATGAGTATTGTACTTACTGTAAATGTAAATATGTGCAAAGAGTAGAATAACTAAATACATCTTATATACTTCTTTTGTATTTATCTTTAAAAAAACATTACTCAAATTTTTTTCTGTTTAAATTGCATCTGAATGTTATTTTAGAATAAAAATATGAGGTGTCTAATAAAAGAAAACATATTTACAATGTATGCTTTCTATAGTTGCAGCTGAAATGTTGACTTTAAAATGGGCATTTTCAACCTACAACTTCACCGTTTCTGATTAAGAATGCTGAAAAAGATAAATGTCACATTTTGGTTCACATTCTGACTCATGGGAACATAATGCAAAGAATCTGGGCCAACTGTACCTAAGAAAGGAAAATATGACAAAGCTTATCTTTCTCTCAGTTTAATTCGATGTTAGTGATTTGCCTTAAAGAATAGAAATTTTTTGAATACCATGTTTCAGTTAAAATGTGGTATCTTTTTGAAACTAATTATTCCAAGTGTAAAGAAAGGAAATATTTGGGTACATGTGATTAGTTCTTTTAAAGTGGAAAGTGACTTTTATAACTTTTATACTAGAATTGCAAAAGTCATGGAGTCTCATTCAAGGTAAATTTTATATTCCATTGATAATAAGTGTGTATGATAGTTGAAAGAAGACAGATCAAATCTTAAAGATTTGGCATTTTTGAAATTGCATCTGATGAAAAGTTAATAAAAATATCATGTACTTTCAATGATAGAATTAATCTTAAAACTAATTATTTAGCTAACAATATGAAATTTGTTATCTTCAGGATTATAGGTCTGATACAAAAATGGATGAATGGCACACCTATGTTTGTACTTGCTGTTTTCCAAGAAAAGCACAATTTAATCACCATACAAGTAATTTATATCAATGCTTAGCAATAACTAGAAGTTGTGCTGCAATAAGCAGGTGTGTGGATGACACTTTTCCAGGGTATTGTTTTCCTTGAGTAATTGTACTGACATTTGCACTGTTGGCACAAAGGGATACTGAGTAAAATTGGGCAGATTTTCAAAAATCAAGAGATGGTAACCAAACTGTACCAATAGTCACCATTTTTTCATTACTCTCATATCTTATGGTAAATGCATAATTTAAAAAATCAGTTTCAAGAAAATTTTAGATTTGTAGAAACTTTGATCCCTCTTCATAAGCTTTATATCTTCCTCAAATATTAGCTATTTCTCAGGATATATGTGAAAATGTCAACATATATCATTTATTATTTTACTTATTATAATATTGAATAATACTATGTATCAAAATTTAGAATATCTATGTAATTTATTGGAAAATATTTTCTATTTCATGTGCAATTGGGGTATTGTTTAAGCAGTCATTTCCTGTGCCTATGTCTTCAAGAATTTTACCTATTTTATGTTTGTCTTAGCTACTTCTTGTTGCTGGGACAAAATATGCAATACCTACAATTTAATAGAGGCAAAGTTTATTTTAGTTCACAGTTTATAGAGGCTTCATTCCATAGTCAGCTGGCTCTGAGGCAGTGCGGCATGGCAGAAGAGAATGAGTTAGTTTGTGGCTAGGCAGGCAGGAAACAGTACCTTCTTTCTTTTTTCCCTTTTTATTGCATTTGGGCTAAAAGTCTGTTGGTTGATTCCACCCACATCCAGGGTGAGATCTCCCTGTTCAGTAAGTGCATTGTCCATACCACTCAGTGGACTAATTCAGTATCACACACCCATGATCCAGTCCCTTCCAAAGCCTCATCTATGAGCCAATGAGGCTTTGAGAAGACATCTAAATATAAGCCACAACAATCTTCCAGCACATTAGGTGTTTCTGTTTTATATCTGTTTATATCAAATTAAGAAGCTCCCGTACATCAAAAGAAACAATCAATAGATTGAGACAACTTTACAAGAGAATAGGAAAAATATCTTTTCCAGCTACTTCTCTGATAGATATCTAATATCTAGAATCCACAAAGCATTAAAAAAAATGAAACCATCCCAAAATAAATGACTCAGTCAAAAAATGGACAACTGAAATGAATAGACACTACTTAGAAAAAGAAGAACAAAAGGGGAATCAATACATGAAGAACTGTTCAAGATCTCTGATTATTAGAGAAATGCAAATTCAAGCAACATAGCGATTCCACCAGAAAGTATGGCTATGATCAAAAACAAATAATTAATAACAAATATTAGTTAGACTGTGAAGAAAAAGACACTCTTCTAAATTGTTGATGAGAATGTAAACTGGTACAGCCACTATGGAAATCATTATGGAGATTCCTCAAAACTAAAACTAGAAATTCCATTTGACCCAGCTATTCACATTCTTCAAGTCTTCCCCAAAGAGTTAAAGGCATCGGACCACAGTGATATATGTATACTCATGCTAATAGCAGCACAACTCATAATAGCTAATTCTTGGAAGTGGCTTATATGTCCATCAATAGATGAGAAATTTTTAAAAGTTGGAATTTACAAATAATGGAAAACTACTGTACCATAAAGAAGGTTCAGTATAAGTCATATGCAGGAAAAGGGAAGCATATTGAGATCAAAATGTTCAGTGAAATAAGTTAGACATGAAGGATTAAATATCACGTAACTGCTTCTATATGAGAAGCCCAAAGTATAAATAATTTTAAAAGAGCAAAATAAAAGATGGGCAGTAAGAAATAGGGTGTTAGAGCTTTTGCAAATGAAGGAGGAAAAGAGAAAGAGGAGAAGGGTTAGGTATGCTAAGTACATGTACCTATCACCTAAAGTGAATGTAAACATTATGTACTGCAAATACATACTAAAAATTAAAACAAAAATATTTTCTGGATGATCAAAGTATAATGCTACATTTACCCATATTATTTAAGATTCCATACTGCTGTTAATCTTTAAGAAATTACCACTTTTCAACTTTGAACCCAATATCAAATATCATCATAATTGTATGAAAAATAGTTGCAGTACTAAAATACTCAATTTTTCAACTTCATTTCTCTGAGGTTAAATCTTTATAGTCTTCAAATGAAACACTAGGTGACAAAAGTTTGAGGGACAAAATAGAAATGAGAACCCAGATCTTTTTAACTGAGGTGTAAAACATGACACTCTTGCATTGAACACATTGGAATCTATTGTCATTATTTAAAATGTATGTTAACATAATGGGTTTAGTATTATTAATGTTGGCATCCTAAAATAAGAGAATGAATCAATGTTTTAAATGTATTAATTTTTTATAAGATAAGTATTGATAAATACATGCCACACTAACAAAATGTCTTCAGGTTCTTAATTGTTTGTAAAAGCATACAATTTCCCTGAAATCAAAAAGTTTAGTAACTGTTATTCCAGAGGACCCTTTCCACTTGTTTACTAGGATAAATATACCAAAGCATTCATAAAAACAACATTTATCATTCAAGTATCCTAGAAATAGTAAGGGTATTTTAAATATTGAATGGGTAAATGTATTGTTAGATTATTTTGTGATATTTATTTTACTATGTGACTACTGACAGAAAAATATTAAGTTAAGTATTGTGACATAGTCATAATACAAATCTAATATTATGAGCTCATCAATGAAAATCTAGCCCCAGGTTAGAGCTTTTTATCCTTGTAAAGGTCTAGTTCTTTCTCTGCCATTATGTTACTAACTTATTCTATCTCCTTATACAAATGAGAATACCTCCTTTCAAACTTTCTATTTCAAATGAATAAAAAGTTAGACTAAAAAGACTTCTTAAGCAACTTTTCTTGCCCTCAGTTACTGTTGTCAAGAATCATACTTCTCTACTGTTGCAAACCTAGATATTAAAGAACTTCACATTCCCCTACTGAGATTTGGGCAAAGGGCTCTTTGCAGCCACTCAATAGCTGAGAACAGCTTCTCATCCTTTTCATTGCACTGTAGGAGAAATAACAATAACAATGTTTAGGGACTTTGAAGAAAAATCTATCTATATAGTATGTAGCTATTTACCAGGCCAATCGATAGCTGGATAATGTTATATCCATTCTTCAAAGTCACTGAAAGTATTATATGTAGACACATACATACAAATATATATTCTTATAGTTGTATGTGTGTCTATTTATCACCATGTTACTGATTAGAAGGATTATTATATATAATTATATGCTTTGGATTTTTGGTGATCATATTATTAAATAATATTTCAGGTGACAATAAAAATATGTCTCCAATTTTTCTACTTTTTGGACAAGCAGAGCAGCTTTTATGTTTTTGATAAATTTCTTATGTATTTTCTTTTCAAAACCACCTTGAACTCAAATATAATATATTAAGTTCCAATCCTGTGACCTGACATTTGTGTTCATATGCCAGAATTCACACAAGGCTAGTAAAACAACCCATGATTGAACTATTAGCCAGAGACTGAGAATGCACACAGGGAGCAGTAACTCCCCTCACCCGTGTTCCCACCCACCAACCTTACATAATACCCTGGGGACCACACCACTAGGCTCCAATGATGTTACTAAAACTGTTACATGACTGAGGATTCTGTGTTTTAATTGTTTTTTAGCAACTTATCTTTTTTTGGTAGATAACTGATCTTCTTGGTATTTATTTATTTTGTTAGTACATATTTGCAGTATATAATGAATGTATTCATCATACAGAGTCGGTACATGCACATATCGCATCTTAATTTTTTGTCTTCCCTTCCCCTTCTCTTCCACCCTTTTCCCTCTATCCCTCCTTTTCCATATCTGTATTACTTTATTTCTTTTATCTTTCAGTTACTAATTATTTGAGCATTTCTCAAAGACTCTCTAAGATATTGCCCTTGCTTTCATACTATATAAATAATGTTTCCTTATTATAAAAATATTACCATAATTTGCCAGTGAAATCTAAATAAGTGAAATCTAAATAAATCATGATGCACATAATATTAAGTATAGAGAAGTTTAAGATCGATGATTCTGGAGCTTGGTTCCTTGAATTCAAACCCTGCCCTGCAGCTCTTTCAATGTATGTTCTGTAGCATATTAACCTTTCTCTGGTTCAGCTTTCTGGGGACTCAACACTGACTTCATTGGATTGATCTAAGAATTAAAATAATTAACACTTTATTAGTAATAGTGACCTTACCAGCCTAAAGATAAATTTCAAAACTAAATGCATCAGTCACAAGAATTAAATTAACCTCAGAATAGCATTTAGCATCCATTTCACTAGCTATATTGAATAGCATAGTTTTTCAACTTTACCCTCATAGTTATATAACATTTGGCAAGTGCTATGCCATTTAATATAATCTTTTACTTCTATTGGCAAGTAACACTATATGTAACAGATATCTAGGATCCCATTGAATCAGAACACAATTTTATCAGAGTCATATTTTTGGCATATGTATATTGTCTTCTTTTTAGTTTTATAAATAAAGCCAAATTTAGCATTTTACATAAATTTGTATAGAAAGACTTTTGTTATTTCTTCAGATATTTTCCAGTGTTAGAATTACTAAAGGGGGTGTTACCTCATGCATTTAAAGAACATTTAAAATATGTTTGTTTTGAGGGGCACTTAGTTCACTGGCTGATTCTGCTGCAAAAAGAACAGCCAGAATACTTACACTGTTGGAGACTATACAACACAGGGAATAACTGATGCTTTTATACACACTATCATGTGACCCTTCTGAAAAGCTTAGGTGTTGTCAATTACCTCCTCATTGCTAATACATGAAATAATATTCCTTAAACTTTTGCTAAGGTTGAATATTTTCAGCAAAAGAAAATCAACAATATATCTAAGAATCAATCATAATAACAGCAACAACAATAAAAATAAACTGTGCCAATTTACTAAGAGAAATGCAATGTTGCATTAAATTTTTCATTTAATTTTTATTGAGGCTTGTCTTTAAATATTTTTTATTATACATTTATAATTATAGTTGAGGAATTTATCTCTCATTCTTGTCCTCTTTTCAATTGGTATATATAAAAAGGAAAATATTTTGCCAATGTACTTACAGAGAACATTAGTTTTCAATTCTTTCATATATATATATATGGGCAAGTGATTCAGTTGTGGAGAATGATACATGCTATTTATAAGTTTCTATTTTAGATAGTTGAACATAGTTTCTAATGGAAAATCATATTATATATATATTTTAGATGTTTTCAGAAATATGTATTTCCTTATATATTTTAAATATATGCATTGTAATATGTCAATTTCATATTTTCCATCTTATTATTCCTTTTTTCAGTTGTTTTAGTCTATAAGAAATTAACTGATATAAAAAACATACTTTTTATGTATTAAAATACACCAAATTTAGTTCATATTACATCACAGTGGTGGTGAAGGGACAGTAGAATAAGTAATTTAAAAGCTGATCACCTCTTTCTTGTTATTCAGATGCCATTTAATATCTCTGAATTTCAAATTCATCATCTGTAAATAAAGTATAGTGGTTTCACATGATGTCACATGATTAATATCAATATTTTAAAAAGCACATATTAAATCCTAAGAACAGTACATTGTATTTAATATTATTACCATTGTAACAACCACAAAACAAAGCCATACTTCTCTTTTATTTCCTAATTGCCACCCCAAGAACCCTATTACTGGGAATTAGACATTCCTTAATGTGTCCTCGCAATTTTAATGGGAGTTCACAACAAAGTGTATCATGTGTGTTAAAGAAGGAGCCTGCCTCTATTCACTTTACTGTCTGTTTTCCTTATTTCCAGTTCTGACACTTATCCATGTAACCTGCTTACAAGACCATTTGAGAAGTTGTGCTGATACTGCCTAACAGTAATGATGCACTGTGCAACTTTTATTGTTATCGCTGAATTTTCTAAATAATGTTGCCCGCAGACAATGGAAGGTTCTGTGGAGAAGTGTAACAAATAACTATCTCTGTTTTTTGTGCTGAAATTAACCACTGTGGCCCTGTGTGAAAAGTCTTACATAAAGTTTCCTCTCCCTTAAAGAGTTCTATTAGATACAAGCCATTGTAGGTATCTCCTTATCAGAATCTCACCAGTATCTTCCCATGAATGTTTCTCTCATCTCTGCACATAGGACTCATGACTAAATAGAAGTAGATAGATAATAGAGTCACAAAAACATAATAATCATCTAGTTTCTTCTGGCTCATTCCACAGAAAAATATGGGAATGAACCAAATAAAAAATTTTACATTATTAACATCATTATTGTCATTGGTATTATTGTATGGATATTATAATTTTTAAGAACATAGGTCAAAAATTGGGAAGAAAACATGATTATTTAATATTTCAAAAGAATGTTGAATCATTAAATATGAGTTAAAATGAGTGAAGCTGGGATAGTTGTAATAATGATACTTGACTTGAAATAAACCACTGTCAACTGAGAGATTATCAACAGAAATGTATTTGGCACACACTCTCTGAAAAGGTGACATTTAAAATCATTTTTGTGATTGTCAAAAGAATATGAGTATAACATTAAAGAGAGGATCATCATTCATAGGAATATTCATCCAATGAAAAAAAAATAAAAGAAAGGCGATTTCTATATTTTTATTGTGATATACCAGAATGTAAATTAAAGATATATATTTTAAATATTAAATGTAGAATGCTATTGTATGTAGACTATGCCAGACAACTACTTTCTTCTTTTCCCTTTGGTTTTATAATTAGTATTTTTGAGTATTGTTTTAATCATGGGATATTTCAATTTTTCAATCAGAACAAAGAAAGACGCAGCATTTGTGTAAAGCTCTTCAAGAACTTTGAAATTTTGAACCTTTCAGGCCACCGTACCACAGTCCCCAGTGCTGAGGAGCACAGCTGCCCCCAGCACAGAGGAGGTGAACCTTCTGGGCCACTGTACCACCAACCCCAGTGAGAAGGAGGTGAGCTGCATGGGTGCCAGTAGCACACATACCTCCCACCCATCCCCATTGAAATGAGAGGACACATAAACAAGTCTCAAGCCCAGACTTCCAGATAATTTCAAGCAACTACAAAGGGAAACAAGATGGAACAATCTGATATTCAACCACCTGGACTCCCTGAACTGGCAACGAAAGAGGATCTGAAAAAAATTAAATCGGAAATAATTTCTCAGATAACAACAGAAACTGTGCCCATAGTGCAAGACACGATTAATAAATCTGGAAAGGACACAGATACAAAAATAGAGGAGCTAAGGAACATGATGGAATCCCAACATAGGAAACAAGTGGAATCCATAAAACAGATGCAAACAGATTTCCAGGAGATTAAAAACTCCATTGAAAGTTTACAATGCAGAATGAGCCAATGTGAGGACAGAATTTCAGATATTGAAGATAATATTCCAATTAGTGACCAAGAAAAGAAAAGTCTCTGTGAAATAATAAGAGACCACAAGAAACCAATCCAGCAGCTCCTAGACAATGCAACGAAGAATAGCACAAGACTGATGGGAGTCAATGAAGAAACAGGAGAGACTGCAGGAGACATAAAAAGAACAGTTCACAGAAGTGACGGCAGAAAACTTCTCAAGCAGGGGAAAAGAACTTGACATACAGATAAGTGAGGCATATAGGACTCCAACAACCTTGATCCAAAAAAATCTACACATAGGCATATAATTGTTAAGATTCCAGAAACTCAACAAAAGAACAAAATTCTACAAGCAATTAGAGAAAAGGAACAAATCACATATGAAGGAAAGCCAATCAGAATCACAGCAGACTTCTCCATGCAAACCCTCCAGGAAAGAAGAGCTTGGAGTGACATATTCCAAGCCCTGAAAGAAAACAGCCTCCAACCCAGACTGATGTACCCAGCAAAACTATGTTTCAAAATTGATAGAGAAATAAGATACTTTCATGACAAAGAGCACCTTAGGAACTTCATGAATACCAAACCAGCACTACAAAAACTTTTAGACAATATCCTAGGAAAAGACAATGGGGATCACAACCACAGGAAGCCCCAAAGAATGAATTCATTGGGCATGACAAGAAATTAAACTCAAAGGGGGAGAATCCAACAAAAAGAAAAAGTCATGATAATGATAGGTCAATACTTATAGATATAACCATCAATGTTAATGGTCTCAATTCACCAATCAAAAGAAATAGACTGGCAGAATGGGTCAAGAAGCAAGATCCAACAATGTGTTGCTGAAAGAAACACACTTAATTCAAAAAGAAACTCATAGACTGCAAGTTAAAGGTTGGAAACAATACTCCATGCAATAGGAACCAAAAAAAAAGCAGGAGTAGCTATCCTCTTTTCAGATGAAATGGATTTCAAAACCAACATGGATTAAGAGAGACAAATAAGGAAACCACATGCTTGTAAATGGAATAATACAAGAGGAAGGGGTGATAATTATAAACATATGTGCATGAAACTCTAGTGCACTCAACTATATAAAACAAATATTAATGGACATGAAAAAGCAAATAAGCACTTATACAATAGTACTGGGGGACCTCAGTCCCCCACTGTCACAAATAGATAGATCAGCTAGACAAAAATAAGGAATGAAATACTAGAATTCAATAAAATTCTTGAATAAATGAACTAACAGATGATTACAGAGTGTTCCATCCCACAAAAATCAGAGAACATATTCTTTTCAGCTGCACATGGGTTTTTCTCCAAAATAGACCACACACTCACTCATAGAAAGCATTTAAGTAAGTGCAAAGGAATTGAAGTTATCCCCTGTATATTATCAGACCATAGTGCTATGAAATTGTTGATCAATAGCAAAAGAAATGGCAAGAATTTCATACACACATGGAAAATGAACAACACACTTCTGAATAACCAATGAATCACAGAGGAAATTGAAGAGGAAATCAGGCAGCTCCTACAATTAAATGGCATTTACAATACAACATATTGGCATCAATGGGACACAATGAAAGCAGTCTTGTGAGGGAAATTCACAGCTGTGAATACTCATAGGAAAACAGAGTGAGCTGAATTACACAACCTGATGCTAAACCCCAAGCTTCTAGAAAAAAGAGGAGCAGGACAAACCATAAGCCCATAGAAGGAAGGAAATCATAAAGATCAGAGCAGAAATCAATTCAATGGAGGCTAAGAGAACAATACAAAAAAGTCAATGAATCCAAGAGTTGGTTCTTTGAAAGAATAAACAAAATTGATAAATTCTTAGCCAACCTTATCAGAAAAAGGAAGAAAAGGTCCAAATCCAGGCAATTAGGAATGAAAAAAATGAAATTACAATGGACCCAGCAGAAATCCAGAGGATCATCATTACCTAATTCAAGAACCTATATGCCAATAAGATGTAAAACACAGAAGAAAAGGAGAGATTCCTAGATACATATGAATTACAAAAGTTGAACAAAGAAGATCTAAAAATTCTAAACGACCCAATATCAATCAATGAAATTGAAAACATAATTAAAAACTTACTAACTAAGAAAAGCCCAGGTCCTGATGGCTTCACTGCTGAATTCTATAAGACATTTAGAGAAGAACTACTGCCACTACTGTTTAAACTCTTTAATGAAATTGAAAGGGAAACAATACTCCTGAATTCATTCCTGGAAGCAAGCATCACCTTGATCCCCAAAGCAGAGAAAAACCCAACCAAAAAAGAGAACAATAGGCCAATCTCACTAATGAATATAGATGCAAAAATCCTTAATACGGTACTGGCAAATAGAATGCAGAAGATCATCACGAAGATCATACACCCTGACCAAATGGGATTCATCCTGGGGATGCAGGGATGTTTCAACATATGCAAATCAATAATTGTAATGCACTGCATCAATAGAGCCAAGGACAAAAAGCGTATGATCATCTCAGTAGATGCCGAAAAAGCATATGACAAAATATAAAATGAATTTATGATGAAAACCCTACAAAAAAGTGGAATAGATGGTCTCTACCTCAATCTGATAAAAGCCTTCTATGAAAATCCAACAGCTAATATCATACTAAATGGTCAAAAACTGAAATCCTTCATAACCTACCTTTCTTTCTTTCTTTCTTTCTTTCTTTCTTATACCAAGGATCAAACTCAGGACCTTGCACTTTCAACACAGTTGCCAGAACCACTGAGGTAAATCCCCAGCCCTGAAATCCTTCATAGTAAAATCAAGAACAAGATAAGGATGTCCACTATCTCCATTCCTGTTCAATACAGTCTTGGAAAATATCAGAAAATGGAAAGACATCCCTTGCTCCTGGGTAGGAAGAATCAACATAGTGAAAATGGCCATACTTCCAAAACTGCTGTATAGATTCAATGCAATTCCAATTGAAATTCCAGAAGCATACTTCATAGACCATGAAAAAACAATCCAAAAATTCATTTGAAACAAGAAGACACCTAGAATATCAATAGCATTACTAGGCAATAGAGACATGGAAGGGGGTATCACAACCCCCAACCTGAAACTATATTACAAAGCTACTGGGATTAAAACAGCATGGAACTGGCAAAGAAACTGAGCCAAGGACCTGTGGAATACATTAGAAGATGAAAAAACAATTCCAGACACACTCAACCACCTCATCTTTGATAAAGGAGCCAAAGACCCCAATGGAGGAAAGATAGCCTCTTTAATAAATGGTGCTGGAAAAACTGGGTTTCAACTTGCCAAAGACTAAAACTAGACCTTTATCTCTCACCATGCACTAAACAAAATTGAAATGGATTAAAGATCTAAATATTAAAACGGAAACTCTGAACCGGTTGGAATGGAGGTTAGGTAGAACTCTTGAAGACATTGGTGTAGGAAAAGATTTTATGAACAAAATCTCAGTTGCCCATGAAGCAGCAAAAACAATCAACAAGTGGGATCTCTTCTTATTAAAAAGCTTCTGCAAACCAAGAGAAACCACCAGCAGTGTGAAGAGACAACCCACAATGTGGGAAAAAATTTTCACCTGCTGTTCCTCAGACAAAGGTCTATTATCTAGAATCTATAAAGAATTTAAAAAAATCAGACTTCCCAAATTTAAAGACCCAATCTGAAAATGGGCATCTGAAATGAACAGATCTTTCTCAGACAAAGATGTCAAAATAGCAAATAAAGATATGAAAAAATGTTCAACATCACTGGTCATTGGAGAGATGCAAATGAAAACAACAATGAGATTCCACCTCACCACAGAAAGAATGGCTGCTATCATGAAATCCACCAATAACAAATGCTGAAGGGGCTCTGGGGAAAGAGGAATGCTGCCTCACTGCTGGTGGTAATGTAGACTGGTGCAACCACTGTGGAAATCAGTATGGAGATACCTCAAAGAACTAGGACTGGATTCCCATTTAACCCAGCTATTCCCTTGTTGGGTATATTCCTCAAAGAATTAAAAGAATTATAGCACAGTGATAAATGTGCACCCATGTTAATAGTAGCACAATTTGTAATAGCTGAAACTTGGAAGCAGCCCAATTGCCCATCAACTGGAGACTGAATAAAGAAAATGTGGTGTTTTTTTTTAATAAAATGGAGCACTACTCAGCCATAAAATTGAGAAATTCGAGACATTTATAGCTAAATGGATGCACATTGAGGCAATACTCTTAAGTGAAATAAATAGGACACAGGTGTAAATTCTGAATAGTTTCTCTAGTGTGAGAAACTGAAAGTGTAAATAAGGAGTAAAAAGGTATAATAGATAATGTGAAATATGAAGAAAAGGGGCAAAGGGAAGGGGAAGTGGGAGGGGTAGGGGAAAGGAAAGAAGGAAATGGAATTAATATTAGAAAATGGAAAAGTGGAAACAAAATCTTTGTAAATAGGGAGGAATGGGTTGAAGGGAGGGCAGGGGAAGGGGGAAAAATAAGACCAAAGAGAGATTTTGTAAAGGTGCAAATTTCCAATGATGAATGTCATTATATTGTATACCTAAAATGTACCAATATACTTAATTTTTTTTAAGTTTTGTAATTTCAAATATAACAACATACAAATACAAATCATTTAAATATGATAGAAAACACTTTGAATTTTTATGTCATTTTATATTTTATAAAACACTCAGGTATTCTGTCATCACCATTCTGCTTTTAGGATGTTCGTGATGTTGGTATGTTATAGTAATCCTATTTTAATGTAATAGAACTGCTGAGGTTAAAACAATTATTTCCTTTATCCATATTAATGTAAAGATTTAGTCTAGCTACTTCATGGGGTTAAGTATGTGACTGAAGTTGCAGTCTGATAAAGGACCCTAAGAGAGATTTGCTTTGACTTCCAATGATCAGTGATTTGTGAAAATATAATCTCTCAAGCTACTTTCCCATTAATAAAGACAAGTTATTTACAGTCCACACTCATCTGTGGTGAGGATTTAGTAAGAAAAACTTCCCATGAAAAATCCCATTCAAGAGTTTAACACATGTTATAGCTCAATTAATACCAGTTTTCTTTTGCTAGTTTGTACATTGACCACCGTCATATTTATATTAATTTCATCCCCAATCCCCCACACACCCACAAAACATATACACACCCTATTTATTTTGTCTCCTTTGGAATATTACATAATTAAATTACTAAGATTTAATAAAGATGTCTTTGAAGATAGCTTTCCTTTCTAATTTTCTTTTTTAAAGAAAGTTTTCAAGCTACTAAGTCAAAATTAAATCCACGTTTTTTGTGATTTTTAAATAAATGGATATGATGTGTATTTATAGAATAAATAGGTATTTTCTTTCCTTCTATCTTAACAGTTATTTAATAATAAAATATTGATTGTAAATACCATAGAATGCTCTCTCTTCAACCCAGAGTTGAAAATGAAACTTTATATGCCTTTAGAGTGGTCCACATGTTTAAAATATGCTTGATGGTTTTCACATATGAAGGGAATTGCATTTCCTTTGCTAGCTTATGATGGAAGAGAGGAGTGAAAGAGCCAGAAAGGGATCAATTGATAATGATTTACTGAACTGAGTAGCAGCAAGTCCATTTCTAACACTAAGAGTGTTAAAAGCCTATTACCACTAGTTTAGAATGCATCTTAAGTATGTTTTCAGGTATTTCATATTGTGTAAGCACCCAACTTTTGAATAACCAGAGGAAGCATTACTTATTTATTTATTTTCTGAAAGGACAGTACAGTAGAAAGGCTCCCTTAAGCATTCTATAGCAGGTGAATGGGTTTCTAAAATCAAGGAGTGGTTAAGGTCAGTATCTCAATTACGATTTGTCTTGCAAATGCTTCTTTTTTTGTTCAAAGGGAAGTGTCTTGGCAGGACAACAGAACAGAAGATTGTGCACTTAGTGCCCAGGATCTATTTTTCTTTGGATAAACAGAGTGCTCCATTCTCTTTCCTGTCTGCCAATCTTCCATTCACAGTGACTAAATTACCTAAATGGAGAGTAGGTTGTTAAACGTCTGAACTTCCAGAGCCTGAAAGTACTGGCAGTTTGCCATATTGAAGAAGTGACAAAGACTGGCCCTGTTTTTACTTAAACACTCCTCCACATTTAGATATTGACAGTGTGGAGAATGGGACTGTCCTGCTATTTCCTGCCACATTTTTTGTTCACTGGGAAAAATCGATATCTGTTCAAAACTTTTGTTTTGCATTTCTTTTCATTCTGACTTCTACTGAACTTTTCATGGAAATGGTGATTTTAAAATTCTAATAAGTATTTTAAAAATAAAAAATTCTGATGGTGGTGTCCCAGTACTATATTTGTAATTGGTTCTCTCCTTGAAATGTATTAGAAATAAACATAAAAATAGAAATCAGGAAATAAAAGTGATGGTAGGACCCAAAAGAAATAAAACAATACTAGCATTTTCAACCTGATAAATAATGAGCAATCATACATAAAGTGGCACCTGTTAAGTACTGAGAAGTATGGGCCTTCTCTCCCTTCACAGCTCAATTATGCTTTTATTCCTTCTCACTATCCTCCTTCACTACATAGAAAAGTTTAATTCTGTTATGTGTCTCTACTTATTTTGATTTTATCTTCTATGGATAGATTATTAAGAAGCTTTGTCTAATTCCTTTGTCAAATCTAACTAATTTAAATGTGCTGTTAAATAAGACAAATCCCTTTTTATCTCCCACTGTAATCTGTTACAAACATCTACCAATGAAAAATAAATAATTAAAATAAAAATAGGTTATTGATCATTTTAACATAGCGGAAGTTTACAAATCAAATTCTGTGTGGATAATTCTTTTCCCACAAACATACAACAAACAATAATATAACTTTTCAAAGATTCTGAACAAATTTCTGATGAAAGTCCATTTTTCTGAAGGCCAATTAAATTCGGTCTAGCAAGCCATAAAAATCTTTCTGTTTTCTTGGCCCAGGTTAGTGTATCTCCCACCTGGATGTGTTAGCCGGCTTCCAAGCTTTACATAGATATCACAATTCTTGTTAGCCCTTGTCAGCAAACTAAGCACTTAATTACCTTGAAAATCATGAAATCACAAAAAGTTCCAATTCCTTATTTCTTCAGAGGAACCACAGGCCATTCCCTTGCAGTTTTGTCTCAGGAATCATTAGTCCTTAATGGAACAAATCTGAAACTTTGATTTAAACTTTTTGAATAAAGACTTGGGAAAGCTCAAGTTCTTTTCATAAACTGATGAAGGAATTTTAGATTAGTGAAGTTATGTATGAACTTTGAATACTTTTTAAAATTCATTTCATTTGACAAATCATAATTGCATATGCTTATGAGGTACAATATTATGAGTTTAATATTTAATAGAGGCACGAGTTTCTGAATCTTTATGATGATTTTCTAAAATAACTTTTCAATGAACATTCTAGAAATTGGCTATCTATATAAATAATTCCTGTCAGGCTACAGTGGAACCCTAACTTACAAACTCAATTCATTCATGAGAGCTGGTTGTAATTTAAGTTGGTCAGGTTTCTCTTCACAGGCTTCAAAGTTTCTCTCGTGTATAATTTTAGGCCACACTTTCTTCTAGGCAGATTTCAGTGTCCTTAGAGGCACATTTGGCCAGGATTTCTCAATGAAACTCACATAGGAAAGGAAGCTGTAATGTTCCTTCCAGAATTCTTCAAGGGTTAAATCTGTATCTGAGACCATCTGGAACCACAAGCAACCAGCATATGGGTTGTGACTCAAGACTTCAATTATAAGTTATAACTAAATTTCCAGCCGTATCCTAAGTTGTTTGTATGTTAGACCGGTCATAACTCGAGCATCCACTGTACTTATCCGTTAACCCATCACTTAATAATTTGAAAGACCTAGTATACTGATTTAAATCTTCATATCTTCCTTTTGGTTTAAATATCCAATTCCCCAAACTAACATATAATGAAACATTTTCATGTTGACTCCATCTGGAATATACAATTCATTTTCTTAATGGCATAAACATATATTTCCCTATAATGAAAGGAAAGGCAGATACAAAGAAAATAAACACACAATGACAAATAGTTAATTTAAACAATAAGTGAATTTATCTGTAATACATAATTACTTCTAAAATAACACCAACTGATAGAATGTCAGGCAAAGATCACTTTGAAGTACTTTTTAGTACACTGATTGTGTTACTGAACAATGATCTTAACTTAGTCATTTATTTTGTGGATTCCATCCATAAGATTTGGCAGGTGGTTTGCTCTATTCTTGAAATTTCAACCAGAATGCTTTAGATTGACAAGTGCTTTCTTTCTCCTCTTTCTCTTCTCATCTAAACTATTATTCTTCCTCCAGGAATTAACTACTGCAAGAACCTTGATATGTGCCACCCAGACTCTGGCCCCATTCTGATCATCTGTGTCTGTGTTTCAGCCCTCTTTCTCTATTCCCATTTAGTTTCCTTTATCTTGCCTGCATCTGTTCCTCCCCTATATCCCTCTCGTACTTAATGACTCTCTAATTAAATTCATTCAGAATCAGCAACTCAGTTGCTGTTTCTGTGCTTTTTCGATTTTTCTTCAACAATTAGATAAATATTGCATCTCATGTTTTAAAAGTATAAATCTATAAACTTTTAGGCGCATTCAATAATCCATAAATATTGTGGATCCCTTTATTACGTCACTGCTTTAGTATTATAAAAGTGAAATAAGTGCAGGAATTTAACATTTTGTTAGAGTAGCAGGCTAAATAAAAATTAGATAATGTAAGTAAAGAATAGAGAAAGTATTAACTAATTCACAGTACACATGTAATTGTCAAACAGAGAAAAATAGAATTAATTAATTAATTAGACTCAAATCCTCATGGAACCAGTAAGGCTACTTTTAAGTATACATTTGGTCACCACATACCTGACTAGGAATTTTAAATTGTATTCATATTTCTGGCATTAAAAATAAATATGTTAGAGCCAATGTAGCAAAATATTAAATTAAAATGAAAATTATCCCAAATCCTTACTTGTACAAAAGAAAAATATAATTTTCAAGGGAAATGCATTGAGGAGAATCTCTGAATTATTTGTTAATCTATCTGACATTCGAGAAAAATAATACCTGTTTGGCTTGATTTTCATTCTGATGTAGAGAAATGGGCAGTAAACAAGTATATAGATCTATATATGCAATGGATCAAAAAATTGTTAATGCCATGGGCAAAACAGAAAGTCCAATAATAATATGAAAATGATTTTCTGGGTCCCAGAGACTGTGAGAATTGCTGTTATCATGTGTACTATATACCACTACATTGATAACCTCTACAGGAATGAGGATATACATCCTATAAACACCTGAGATGAAAGCAGTCCAATCAGAAGGATCAGCAAGTGCAAGGTCCTTGAATATATGTGCTAAGCAAACAGCAAAGAAGCCAGAGTATACAAGCAAAGTGACCTCCAAGAGGTGAAGTCAGAGACACACAGAATCTGGATCAAGTAGGTTCTTGTTGATGGTTAGAAGAATTATTGGTTTTGGTATATGTAAGATGAAAAAGGTGTTGAAAGAGTTTAAGGAAAGGCATAACATTTTGAAAGGCTCTTTTACTCTTTCTATGTTCTTTATGGAGGAAACCCAAAGAAAAATCCAATTAACCTGATACCACAACTCAAATGAGAGCTTATGATGCATTAGGCCAGAGTCTTGGTTGAAAAGATGGTGAAGAGTGAGTGGATTTGGGATACACATGGATATTTGATTCAGGTATATATGGATATATTTTAAAGATATACAGTAGATTTTCTTGATAGTTTGATGATACTATATAAAGAAAAGAGCAAAATGAAAGATGTCTCCAAACCTGATAAACTAAATAAGATAATTCTCATTTCTTGTCATCAGCAAATATGTAAAAAGGTAGTTTTGGAGGGAAATATAATTTGTTTCCAATATGGTAGGTTCAAAGTATTTGTTAGAATAGGCAAGTTGTCAATTTTAGGGAATCTAGTTCGTGATAGACATAAAACCTGAATTGGTGTGGTAGTCAAAGGTAGAATTAGTAAATCAAAATTATTATGATAGCATACATTGTATTATGTATATATGTAGATATAGTATGTGTCATATATCTATAGATATACACATTTATTAATTTACTTATCTATTTATATTATAATTAGAGGAATTTTTAAAAATCATGAGAGCTAGTTAAGGGAGTGAGAATCTAAAAATGGACAAGCTGATAGTGACTGAATATTATCTATGAAATTAGAATTGTTTGAAACATGAAAGAGACTAGGTATTAGGTACAAAATTTACCTGCCATGGTATCACAGCCCTTTATTTCTTTACCTATTCAGATGCCTGTGCTTTTGTTAGTTTCACTGCTTACCTCTTCACTGGTATTTCTCCATGAGAAGGGACCTACATCTGTGAGATACTCATCCTCTCTTGATTTGTTATGGATGTATCCATTTCAGTAATAATGACAAATCAAAATGAAGTAACTATTTACACTGCTAAGAGCCAAACTCATTCTCTTTCGCTTCTCAATCAAAATTACTAAAAATTTATTCTATAGTTTTCTGCACTTCACTCACTACTGGTATTTTAAAGTCCAACAATCTTTCTTACTCAATGCCTGAATCCTAAATATTCTTTCTGAGGAAATTAAAACTTTCCCCATTACTAATGTCATGAAAATATTTCCATCCTCACTGTTCTAAGAGTCACTTTGAAACTCTTGCTGCTTGTAGAGCTAAACTTCTTTGGCTTTCTGATTGATTACATTTCTTTAAAATTTATGTTCTCCTATCACTATTTTTGTATCTTAAAATCACAATCCCTATACTTTGCTCTCACCTCTCCTGGGGATGGATATATGTATATATTTTTTTCAAGTCTATTCTGGACATCTTATTCTGAATATTCACAGATACCTATGAATTGCCACATGACATCGTGAACTAACCCTCCACTCCCATTCTGGATTACTTCAGTCTATGATATATTCTTCAATCCAACTACCAATAATTATGGAGTCATAATTCATATTTGACTATTTCTTCATTATTATCAGCATTATACAGTGTATCAACTTAATAAACATGAATTTTTCTTTTATGGAAATTAATAATGTATTTTATAATCATATAATTTATTATATACTAAAGCTAATTCTGAAATGAAATCAACTTGGGTATAAAATTGAGTTTTCCCATTAGAGACTATATGGTATTACACAAAATCCTTCACATCTCCAAGCCAAATTTTTCTTTTGTAGAGGGAAATAAGAACTCTCCATACCACGTCCAGCAAATTCTATAACTTAGAAAAGTATTCAATGTATTCGTTAGCTCAAAAAATGTCGTTTTACTGATTATAATTTTGCTAATGTAGTGCAAAATCTCATTTATTCTTAGAGTATTAAAAATTCCCCTAATTAGTTTCTCTACATAAAATCTCACTTTGAAAAAATGTTTCACACGTCTATACAGGTACAGATCAGGATTTATTTTTGCTTGTGCCATGCTACAAAGTAGAGTGTGACACAGGCTTTCATCACCTATGTGTCTTTACACCCTGGGTTATCTAGTCTATTCTTCCTGCCCAGGATTCTCTCTTCCTTTACTAAGTGGTAACAGTAAACACAATTCAATTTTCTTAAAGCAATTTACGTGAATGATACCATCTAACATGCATCAGGTTCTTCTCCATTTCTTACACAAATTAGCACAATATTATAATCTCAATCTTCATATTAAAACTAAGAATGAAGAAATAAGTAACTTGGGCAGGGTCACACAGCTAGTCAATCACAGGCTTGGAATAGGAATCTGGAAGGATTGGCCTCTAATCCTGCATTTCTAATTGTTCTGCTCCATGTCCCCTCTACAGCACCTGTAAATCATACTCATCACACTCCTAGACTTTGGAAAAATTAAGTAAATTGAATCCACATAGGTTATATAAGTTATATAAGTTAGATGTTCTCAAATTATGGGCACTTTAGTTTTGAGTGGCAAAGATGTAGAATCCACAACAGGAATGATTTTAATTATTTGACCAAATAGACAAAAAAGTCCAGAAAAGTGTGACACTTTAAAAGCACTTATCTATATGTGTTCAATAAACTGATGAATGAGAAAAGAATAGGTCATTGAAGGATGAAAACAAAATTCCTCTAACCCTAAGGGAGGTTTTGGAACTTCAAACTATATCATGGAAGAACTTAAAAATTTGGTCAGTTTTGTTACTTCTCGGTTTTGTTTTTGAGGGTAATATTCTTGAGTGATGAGAGTCCAAGCTTGTTCATCATTTATTTTCTTTTTCTTTACAATGATTCAGCAATTAACTATTATTTCCCAGGTATTCGAATATTACTTTAATTTTTCAAATGCTTGCAATGTATCTCAAGTCTTTCATTGTTGTTTGGAGACGGCCTTGGAAGTTTCTATTCAAAAGATAGAGAGAAAATAAAGTTCATTTTATTCTATTTTCTTCTAAATTTAATGCAGATATATTTCCATATAATAAAAATAGTAAACAAGTGTCATTTAATGTCACTTTTCTCAAATGTACTGTTTATATCATAATTATAAATTTTTCATATACTAAATAGAGAAACTTTGGGGGCTTGTATGACTCAGTGCTAGGAAGAATAGTTAGTAAAGCCTCTAATATGTTTAGGATAAAAAAATCTAACAGCAAGCTTCTGGAACATGAAAGAAGGAGAGAGTATTATCCCTTAAAATGATCTGGGGATTTTAGAAATGTGCTTTTATTATATTCTTTCTGGGGTTTCTAGATAGGACATACAAAGTGTTTTAGTAAAATAGAAACTGGAATTGGAAGACAAATTGACTTGAGTTTGAGATGCTTTCACTCTGTGACCTTGGCAATAACAAGAGACACTTGGGTGAGGTAGTGTTTGAGCTTCCTCCTAGTTTAAAAGGCCTATGAATTAAATAAGCTTCTAATTTTTAAACCACAGAAAATCATTAGATAGCTTACATGTGTGACTCACTTTTGTGTCTCCGTGTATGCACATACATAAGTTTACACAGCAAGTGAATGTCTGTTTGCAAGTCTTTTCTTTAGTTTCCAATTTACTTTCAATGCCAATATAAACAGCAAGGTGTTAATGTATTCACTGAATTCCAAATAAGATATTGATTTTCTCTAAACCTCTAAGTGACACTTTTGTTCAGTATAAGTAACAGCTAATATTGCCAATATTTTTACAAACAATTTTGATGTAATGCTTTATAACCACTTATAAGCCAAAACAAAACCATCACGTCAGCTCAGACATTTACCATATTAACACGGTATATAGCAAGTTTTAACCCTCTGTTTCTCTTTGCAAGATTTTAGAAAATGTGTACATTAAAAATAAACTCAAAGGATTGAGAGTATAAAGCAAGATTTACTTCTTCAACTAATGTGAAGCAAAAAGAAAAATTCCTAATATTATAGAGACAATTTTAAGACAATTTTGAAAGTAGATTTAGTCTCACTCAACGTTTGATTAATAATTGAAAATCTGTAGCCAAGCTAAGGCCACATTAAAGGGAATGTGACAAAAAGGAAGTCTATGCAATTTTTCAGCTTTGTTTCTATCTTGCTGTTAATTGAAATGGATGTGTTGAAATGTTTATTCTGAAAATATCAGGGTATCGAATAAAGCCAAGTTTTGTTCTATGTATCTGTAAGATGAGGAGGTATTAAAATAGACTTGTTTCAACTATACCTGATAGACAATGCACCGCATTGGCTTCACATCTGGACTGCTACTAGTCTTAACTATTATTTCCCAGGTATTCAAGCATTACTTTAATTTTTCAGATACTTGCAATGTATCTCAAATGATACATTGTTGTTTGGAAACTTGATATTCTTCTGAAATTCTACTAGTCTTAACTATTATTTCCCAGGTATTCAAGCATTACTTTAATTTTTCAGATACTTGCAATGTATCTCAAATGATACATTGTTGTTTGGAAACTTGATATTCTTCTGAAATTATTCCTATTGAAAGATAGTAATTATATAGAATAAAAATATAGGAAAGAGAAATATATCTTAAGTCCATTTTCTGTTAAGTGTTCTCTCTCTCTCTCTCTCTCTCTCTCTCTCTCTCTCTCTCTCTCTCTCTCTCTCTTTCACACACGCACACAACTTCTGGAAAAGTCCTAAAATAATTGTTTCATAAATGTGAAAAACAGACAAGCAGAGTAATGGGATTTGCAGAAATTATTACTCACTATAGGAATGCAATAGCCTTCAAGATATTTATTTTTCAGTATCTGTGTCAGACTAACCCTGAAGTCAAAGGACAAGTTGATATGCTATCACCTTTGGAAGGCTTTTTTTCATTCTGCAAAACACTGTTAACTACATACATTTTTCATTACTTCTATGTCTTTTCATCACATCTTCATGATTTTGAACTCCAATGAAATGTATATAATTACGTGTGTATATATGTTTTTAAATATAAGCATCAACTTTTATTTTTACCTTTTAAACACTACTGAAAATGTAGTTAATTTCACTTAGGCATTTTAACATTGATACTTTAGGATAGATTCCAAAAATTAAAAATTCATTTTTATGCAAAATAAGACATCTATAAACATAATTGATTTCATAACTAGAATCTGGATGGTGAATTAACAAAACTTTATATACTAAAGAGTTAACTAGAAAGCCAGAAGACATGCTTATGTTTAACCATTATCATACCAAATACATTGGAGAAAATATGATTATTGATAAAATATATATATAATACCACCAAAGGTTATTAGGAGAAAATATAGAAGGTGATCTGCAACATACCCTTACCAAATTTTAAATAAGAATGGAGAAATGCAAAAAATCCAAAATAAATGCATGTTTATACTGAAATAATTTTTAAATTATCAGTATTATTTGTATTATTTCAAAGAAAATAAAAGAGGATATCTCTATATTTTCCCTTTTTTTTCCATTAAGTAGGTAATATTTCTCATTAGCCAGAGAGTATCTTTTTAAAGATAGCATAACACATATCTTAAAATCATTATAAATAAAACTACATTGTTCTCCTGTAGGTTCCCTAGTTTTGATAAATGTCACCCAATCTTTTCAGATAAAATTATAAGGTAATATATAAATCAACAAATAGTCTTTTATAACCAAGAAAAATTATCATTAAATGGCTTCATTCTTCTTTAAATTTATGTCATTTTTTGTTTCCAATCTCATGAGTAAGCTATAACATAGAAAATTATCATTGTTTCATGATGCTAAAATGTTGAATTAGTTCCTTCCATCTAACAGATTTTTATATAACAAAGCCAAACTTGTGTCCTAAAAATAAAAAGGTCATATTTTTCTCTGGTCCAACACTAGCCATACAATTCTTGTCATAACAAATTTAGTTCCAATTTCTTAGCAAAAATTCAAGGTAGTCCAAAATCTGCCTTGTCTGCAATTTTAATAGCACTAAAACATCTTATTCCTCTGTCAAGAAACAGATAATTTAAAAATATTTGAAGATTATCCACCTCAATATGTCCAATCTGTCATTTGTATTTCCTAAAATGTCATGTTACATATTCAAGTGTTTTTGAAAATGTAAATAAAGCTACGGACCTTAAAACAGAGAAATATTCTGGATTATTGAAGTGAATGTGTATATGTAATCTATCTGACCCTTAAAAGCCAAGGACATTTCTAGGTCAAAGTATAAAGATACTGGTCAAAGATTACTCAGAGTGAATCAAAGTGTTGCAATAACTCAATCTCAATCATTGGTGGACAGAATCCAAATGCAAAGGAAGAGAAAAAAAAATTAGTGTAGCCTATAAGAGCAAAAACTGGCCCCTAAGTTATAGCAAGAAATGAAACGAGGACTTCAGTTCTTCAATTGCATAATTTTGTATTTGACCAAAAACCTTTACTACTTCAAAAGTTAATCCTTCCCCAGAACCTCTAGTAGAGGATGTATGGCTTTTGGTATATTGATTTCAGCCTTGTGAAACCTGTAGCATGGAAACCAGCTGAGCCTACCTGTATTTTTGACCTATAGAACTATGAAGTTAAAAAAATAGAATTTATCGTACTGCCAAGTTTATGGATATTTGTTACAGGAGTAATAAAAACTTATACAAAACCAACCTGAGAAACATTCAGTTTATTTCTATTTGCGAAATACAACATGTGTATATATTTTATTACAGTTGTGATTTCTTTAGTCCTGGATAATTTTTAACTACCTTGCTATGGATGTTCTTTGACCCTAGTACTATTCCGAACTTTCGAAATTCACGAACAGGAGGTATATATCACATATTTTTTCCATACTGCTTCTTATCTCATATGGCTTCTAGAATGTGAATTGCTTCTCCTCTATTAAAAGAATTTGTTTACCTTCTTTTACACACTTATACCCCATGTTTTTTCTAATTACAATGAATAACAACAAAAAGGCAGAAGAGACATTGTTCTTCCAGATGTACTCAAGTAACCTGTGAGCTTCTTCTTCCTGCCGCTTGAAAAACATCCCTCATGGGGA
>NW_004624975.1:42607-56789 GCF_000247695.1 Heterocephalus glaber | reverse complement strand
AAATGTATAAATGATTTAAAATAACATGTTTATTCTTTGTATTGAATTGAAAAGACTACTGATTAGGCGCCTAGTAATTTGATTCCACTTCTTGCTGTCATGACCTAAAGCCAGGCTAATCAAAACATTGGTTCACAGATGTGCAGTGTCTGTACAACCTGAGAGCTTGCAAGAAAGGACAATTTTCAGATTTCAAACCAGACCTTTTGCAGTTTACCAACATTTCCTGTTGACTCTTTAATACAAAGGTTTTAGAAACATATCTATCTTCACTAATGGACACAGATTCATAACCTGAAGAAATTATCCTTCCATTACTGGACTCCTCTGTCAACTTTTCATCATTTCAGAGCTCATAGAGAACAGTACCTGTCAGTCAAAATGATTTATGCCACAGTAACTATAACTATCTTTTATCATGAATAAAAAAATTGATCATTTGTAGTTGCATTTACACAACAGTAACCTTTTTAAATAAGTTGAAAAATTGCTTTTCATACAGAAAGGAAAAATGTTTAATAACTGATTTTCCATAAATGACCTTTGAGTGTGTTCTCCATCTACCTGTACAAATTACTCTACTCCTTACTGAACCAAAATACCCTCAAACACATTTAGGAAAAATTAAATGTCTTCTGTTCATTTTAAATCTCCTTCACTTTTTTTATCCTGTAATATATAACATGAAATATGATCAAGAAAGATGAAGTGGATGATTGACTTAAAATGTTTCATTTTCTTTCTATATTAATTGCTGTACTCGTCAGATTTTTGTCACTGGAATAAAGTACCTAAAACTTACAAATTGAAGGAGAAGACTCTTAATTTTGTTTATTATTTTGGAGGATTCAGCCCATGATTGGCTGATTCCTAGGGAGAAACATCATGACAAAAAAGAATAATGGAGCAGATGCTGAGTTCACGGCAGCCAGGAAGCCGAGCAGGGGAACAGTGCCAGAGAAGAAGGGGCCAGATGTGTTACCAGAGTTCACATCTTCATGACCCACCATGACTGGCCCAGAAGGGTGCTTCGTTATTCTCCTCAGGCTCCAAGCCAATGAAGTTGACAACCTATCTTATCTGGCAAAATAGTTATCTTTGGTTTTACTCCTAGGCCAAATAAATATATTTATATAACTGTAAATACTTACGTTTCACAGAAAATGACATTTCCAACTGACTATTCATTGGGCCTATTTTAATACACTTTTCAGTCCTTAATATTTGGTGCCTATCTTCCTTGTATCTTATGGAAAAAGACTATGTATATATGCTAAATTAAAGTGAGTCATTAAATAACATCCAGTCTTGATAAGTAAAAGTGCTGCAAGAGATAGAACATTTAAAAAATAATTATTAAATAATAGTCATTGTGCTAATCATTATAATTCCTATAGTACTGTGAAAGACTTATGACTATCATCTCCACTTTATAGAAAACAAAAAGTAAGAGAATTGAGGTGACTTTCCTAAGCTTGGAATTTTCACAGTACTATCTGATTCCTTAAAATTCATTAATAATTATTCCAATAATATTCTCCCTTGATAGAAAAAAGGAGAGAATAATTCACCTTAAAAGGAAAAAATATACATTTTAAAATATTTGCTTCAGGATTTATACCCAGCAAACCTGAAACAAATATTTTTGATTGTTCAATAAACTTTACCTCAGAATATAACAGATTAAAAATTTTATAAAGAAAAAATTGCATATATGAAATTATTAGTAAATAAGTCATGTACATAAATTTTGTAAAGTCCTTGTGTGTATTTTTCATTTGTCCAAATATTTATTTCCTCTCATGATTTAAGTTTCTAAACATTGGCTTATCCTCTGCAAGCAGTGAACTAATTCTTCTATTTAGTTAATTTTCTGTTACCACAATGAAGAGAATGAAGAATAAATACATGGGTAACTCTGGCTAACATAATATAATAAGTGTTGACTAACTTACCTAAAATCACACCAGTATTACATATTTAATGCCTCACAGTAGGCTTGTCTTAAGGCTATGTATGGATGGATCTTTGTTTGTTTTTTTTTAGTAATGAGGACTGAACCCAGAGCCTTTTCGCTGAGCTTCATCCTCAGGCCTTTTAAATTTTATTTGTTTATTTATTTTTTTATAGTTTTGAGATAGGGTCTTTCTAAGTAGCTTTGTTACTCAGGCTGATCTCTAATTTGTGATTCTCCTGGCTCAGCCTTTCAGACTGCTGAGATTACAGGCATGTGCCACAATGTCCAGTTTCCTAAACCTTTTGTACCTACAGCAAGTCTAGAAGAAGATAAGGTATCTGATTTTTATTACCTACTTTATGTTTTCCATAAGGAAGCACTGATAACAGTTTTCTGTCATGGGTGTGTAGGTTGAGAATAATCCTACTAAATGTCATTTTTAAAATTTATTTGTTTTGGAATTAAACATAACTCCAAATATATTAAATAAATTTGACATGGAAACAAGTTATATAAACAGGAAAAAATTCAAAGCAAAATTGGAGGGAAAATCCAAATATATTAATACATTATCACCTATATTGTGCTTATAGAAGTTATTTGTACCTATTTTCTTTGACTAGGAAATATGCAAATAAGAAATAATAGAATAAAATTATTTTCTTAGTACAATAGGCTACTATTCCCCTTCAAGAAATTTATTTGATATTCACAAAATCACTTGATATTTTGGCACTGAGTGTAATTTAATATCCAGAATGACAATATTCCTAACCCACAATAAAGTTTCACTGAGATAAAATTATTTTAAACCATATAAAATTTAATCGAGAATTTTAAAAATGTAAAGTTCTGATAAGTTTAAGATACCTTACCAAAAAATGCTGACACTGAAGACACTGATACTGACTTTGCATTTCTAAGAACAACTTCAATATGAAATTATTCTTATATAAGCATATATGTGCAATTTGAAATGGATGCTTTATTATACAATATTCAAATAAAGACATTATTTTACAGATAAATTGAAGCTGAGAAGGGTAAATAATACACAATAGCATAATTATATACTCCTTGACACAGCAAGTCTCTTATATACTCCTATGACACACCAAGTATACACACACCTGCCCTACTTTAAGTTGTTCTACCTGACCAAGATGTACACTCGAGTGAAACAGCATATCTTATGTATGATATTTGATGCACAGCATGCAGTGCATAGCACATGCTGAAAGATGAAAAAGAATGAAAGAGAAGGGAAGGAGAGAGACAAAGAAGGGAAAAAGGAAGAAAGGAAAGAAGGAAGCAAGAGTGCCACGGCACACTATTATTTTCATAACATGAAGCTCAGAACCAAACCTATACCAAAATATATCCTTGATTAATATTCATTTCTTCTGCTATTAACCAGTGATGTTATATGTACAACAAAGACAGCGTATTAGTAACTTATTTAATAATCTTTAAATTTAGGAGTTTGATTTGATGAAAACTGAGATCAATTTGTAGCAGTAGTCATGTACTTTTTATATATAATTTATTTATAATTTTCAAAAAGCATATAAAGTAGTTTTAAGAAAATCATCTATGAGAAATTCAACTTATAGTAAATATGTCAAAATCCAAAGAAATTAGAAATTGAATTAAATTACATTAACAGTAAAGTTCTAAGAAGTTGTGGACTAATAAGAAGATTACAAGTAATAATATTTTATTGGAAATATATGACACTTTTTAATTTAATTTCTAATTTAAAATATAGAAGTCTTGAAAGGCAAAGGCATACAGACAAGATAAAAACTATGAGAGAGCAGAGTAAAAGGTTCAATATGGTTCATAAGCTAGTAACAAAAGTCTGTTCAAAACAAAAAAAGGAAAAGAATACTAGAAAACACTTGGGCACCCATATTCAATTACAACTGATCTTGGTTTTCTTATGTAGTAGAAAAAGAGATGTATTTAGTAGAAACATAATTGTGTTTTCAGAAAATGGCTGTATTCCTGAACTCATATGTACTTTGAGAGTTCTCTACCTCACCCTTCAAAAGGAATCTGTGTCTTCTCATCATGCATCTAGATAGGTTTTCTGACTTTCTGTATTACAAGAGTCAAACACGGAGTGACTTCTGAGGCTACAATTACAGTAAAGGAGTTATGAAGTTGAGTCCTTTCAGCCTAATGGCGCTTAGTACTGTACCTCTCATCAACTTACCATGTTTAATAGACCACAGTGGTAATAGAAACATAGAGGAGAAATTAGGGAGAAATGATTATACATATGGAGATCAGAATATTTTACATATGATTATAATGTTAATATGTACAATTAAGAAAGAAAAGTATAAACATATAAAGTACAGAAAGTATGAACTGAATACAAATTCCTGGTATAAAATTTAGATGATGTTTGTAAAAGGTAATAACATATTGACAAGAATTCATACTCAAATAAAGATTGGGATGAAAAATTTTTCTAGTACATAGGATCATAAACTATGTTCATATTTTCAGTTTTCTATTTCTGAATCATAAGTACTATTTATACCCAGTGTAATCTAATAATGTAATTATGAATGTTTCTCATTTTCATGCCTTTCATTACAAATTGAATAATAGAATTCACCAAAAAGCACAAAAATGCAAACAAAGTGGAATTATATAAATGAAAAAGCAAATGCTTACTTACAATTTGAAAGCTAGAGCAAGAAATTAGGGTGTTACCTTGTATTACCTGGAATGTGTCTATCAGACATTCAAAATGTGTCTTATTCGGCATATGTCTCAAAATGATAATAGAAGTACTATGAGTATTTTGGGGGGAACCCAATTAATGTATTTTTGAGTCTGAGAAATCACAATTGCAGAATTAATGAAAAATAAACATCCACTGTTCCGTTTTTACATATTCCTAAATGACTGTGTCCTTGGGCATGAACTCTGCCTTATTCAAACGCTCTCTTTCCTTTACCAACTCGATTTTTATGTGTATGTGCATTAGGAAGTATTAAAAGTGTTAAAATAAAAATGTTAAAGTTTTCACAAGAAGTAGTTGCTCATTTTTGCCAAGGCTGAGAAAAGGAATCTCATTAGAATGTATAAAATTATATTTTATGTCAAAAAGTATAAAATTTTTTTATGCTTAATATCTCTGTTCCTAGAGCTCAGGAAAAGACAGGCACTAATTTTAGGTTCAGTATAATAAAAACAGTGACACCACATCAATAATGACATGAACTCAAGAAAAGAACAGTTAATTACATAAACTCGAAATAAAAATTCACTAAATATTTACAAACTATGACTTCAAAAAAAGTCCTACATATTTAATACCTTTGATTCACAATTATTAAATGTACTTTATTTGAGTGCTGTTCTTAGATGACTTTAAAATTATCATACAGACTCTGCCCACAGAGGAGGCTGTAAATAAATTTTACTTCCCCTTTTGTAGTAAGTATTATATCTATAAAAAAGCATAATTTAGAAAATACTCTCTTACTATACAAAATTAAGTAGGGTTTATAAAGATTAAAAATTTAAGAATTAGATCTCTAAAGACTGCATTAAAAATCCTATTTTGTGTCACTTGTGTTTCCAAATGCACTGGTTTGATGAGTGAGCACTACATGGTCCGAAGGGAAATTCAGAATTTCTGCTTGATACCTCCTAAAGTATATTTTAAAAATAGCAGCCTTTTACTATAAAATGAAATAAAAATAAAAAGTAGTTGCTTTAAACAATATAAGCGTTTTTAAGAGCTTCAACTGAATGTGGCATAGCATTCAGAAAAAAACACACTACAATGAGAAGCATGAGTAAGACATCATTTGGCAAGTGTGGCAAAGCAACTTAGGAGATGGGAAAGTGTGTCCCTGGGCAAATCATCTTGACTTAAAAAATGTGAAAAGCATCAAACACAACATGTATATTTTTCACTTTCTGGAGATGACTGGTGAACTCTCTGAGCTCCTCAGGGAGTGCTTTTTTGAAATTAAAGACAATCATCTCTCCTGAAGTTATAGAATGCTGAACTGGAAAAAAAAACAAATCAACAAGACCAACAACAAGAAATGGAAACCCACTTCCCTCCAAAATATAGCCTTTTTCGTTTTACCTAATGAAAACTAAATTCTATGAAATAGTGTGGTATTTTATTTCCATTACAATGTTACTGAATGTTCTTCTGAGCGCATACTTTTTCTGACAATGGTAAATAAATGAAATGAGCTTTTCCAAGACATACTTGTAACATATTAAAAAAAAGAAAGCAGTTAGTAGAAGATAATTAATGATTGATTAAAAAACAAAAAGTTTCTGTGTTCAAAATAAAATGGGTCTTACATGTAAGAGGAATTGTACAGTAACTATATAGAACAATAACTCTACACATTATTATATGTAACTATTTGGAATAAACACAGAAAGTTTACCAGCTCACTTTCTCTCTTTCATTCATTCTCTCTCTCTCTCTCTCTCTCTCTCTCTCTCTCTCTCTCTCTCTCTCTCTCTTTTTACATACTGGAAATTGAATCCAAGGCCTTCAAACTGAGGATTTCATCCTCAGCTCTTTTTCAATTTATTTTCTTTTTGCATGTGACTCACTAAATTGTCCAATTCCCCAGTCTATGCTTGAACAAGAAATTTTTTTGCCTCAGCATTCAGAGTACTGGAAATATAGGCATGCACCACCACATCTTAACAGATCTTGAAATATAGATGATGGTATCCTTAAAGAATATAAAATAAAGTCTAATCCATCCAGAAGAACCAAACATGGCCAAATACAGGAGGAGACACATTCCATCTACGCAGAGAAAAATCAACAAAACCACAGGTAATTGGAAGAAGAGGAGAGACATATATCCTGATGCCAAAATCAATCTGAAATAAGAGACTTATAAATTTAAAAGAAACATAGACATGGGACTTTATAAAATTATGAACCAGTGCACAGGGCTGCCAGAGAAGAGCAGAGCAGGAAACACCATTCTGAGAAGTTTCCTCAAAACTGGTGAACTGCAATAGTGTGGCAAACTCAAGCCACACAGCATAGAATTGGGATATAAGGCCCCTTGGTTCTTTTGCCTTGGTCCACACAAAGGGCCCTGTAGCCTGGTAGCAAATATTGCTGCTGACACAGGGGCAAGTGACCAGGAAGCTTTTACCTCTGCAATAGGCCACCAGTTTTTGGTTTTGTTTTCTATCAGGCACCATAGCTGCTACCTGGAACCTCTAGTAATAACAAGGTTAGGGACTGCAGTGGCAGCAGTGAGGGTAGTGAGTGGAACAGTAGGACCCCTCATACCCTTCGACTAGTGGGATGAGAGAGGGATGCTAACATGTATGATTCAAGCAGCCTTGGGGAGCAGGTGAGACGATGAGTGGGAAGTCAGCACTCTCCCTGCTAGAGAGGAGATCGAAGCAGGATGGAGCAGCCTTGGATTGACTCCACAGTGACTTTAGCAACAGCGAGTCACTGACAGCACTTCCCGTGCCCTGCACCAAGCAGTGTGAGAGAGGAGAGAGATGTACCAGTGGAGACTCCTCCAGGAGGAGCCAACTGTACACAGAACTGGGCCTCAGACTGTCTCTGTTAGCAACAGGGAGAGCAAAACAGAGACTCGGTAAGGAGGTGTAGATGAACCACCAAGGGACACACAAAAATTTGGAGACAAGATCAGCCCCAAACCCAGCACTAATCTTACTGCAGGCTTGGCAGGGTTACCTAGAACAGTTTTGGGGTCTGTCTTGGACACTACCACGTAACTGGGGACACTAGAGGATTTTACTTTGTTTTGTTTTGTTATGTTTAATTTATTTTCCTTTTTCTGTCAGTTTTTTTTCTTTTTTTTTCCTCTCTTTTTTTGTCTTTTAAGTTTTACTTTTATTTTTCATTTTGTTTTTCTGCTTCACTTTGATATTATTTTGCTTTCTACTTTATTCTTTCTCTCCTGTCCTCTTCTCCAGTTTCCCCAAGCTTGGGCAATCATCCTTTACCCTTCAACCTTGCTTCTACTACATTTCTCTTCATTTAGACCTGTGTAATCTCCCTTATCCTCCTTAAATTTCCCCCTATAGGGTAAAATCAGTATACTGAGAAAAACTTGCTGCATATAAGTTCCGGGTTTATGTTGGATTTTGTTATATAGCTGTAGATCTTGCTCCTGTGGTTAAAGATACCAAATTAATAGATACCACAGCTTGTCAGTTTCTAAACTGTGCTTGATTCTATTGTTATTGCTATGTGTACTGCTTTAACGAGGATGTCATAACTGTTGTAATCAATTATTGTCCCTCGTATGACAACATTATGATTGCCTAGGGCCATAATCATCACCATAGTCCAGTAAAAAAGGACTGATGCTGAGCCAAAGAGCAACTTCTCATCACTAAATTTGGGAAGATAGAATCTTGGGACAGACACAGAGACCGAGAGCCAGCTACACCTAAAAGACATTTCTGAGAAACAGACATTTTCTAGGGAAGCCTCTATACTACTAATAAAGCTATGTACCACAAGAAATTTACAAGCATCAACAATAAAAGAAATTAAATTTTATAAGAAGAGAAAATGGCAAGATGCAGAAGCAAAATGCAACTCCCGACCTCCTATCCACCAGGAAAAGTCCATGAGACAATGAGTTAGAGGTAATCAAAAGCCACCTACCTGAGTTTTCTGAAATGATAACAGCAAAAGGAAAAAAAAAAAAAAACAGATGAATGAGTCCATAGAGAAAACCAGATCAGAAATAATTTTTCAGGTAATACAAATGAGATAATGATAAAAAAGAAGGACTTGCTCAGTCAACATATAGCAGACAGATAAAAAAAGAAGAGTTTAGGAAAAGTATAGAAACCATGAATTCCCAACATAGGAAAGAAATAAAATCCATGAAACAGATTCAAACAGATATGCAGGAAATTAAAAATTGTACTGAAAGTATATGAAATCATTTGAACCAAGATGAGGAGAAAATATCAGCACAGGATTACAGTTAGCAACCAGGAAAAGAAAGATTTCTTGAAAATAACAAGAGACCATGAAACATCAATCCAACAGCTACAAAATGAAACAAAAAAGAACAACATAAGATTGACCAAAGTCAATGAGAAAGCAAGGACAGTGCAAACACCATAAAAAAAAAAAAAAACTGTTCACAGAAATAATGGCTGAAAACTTCCTAAACATGAAAAAAGAATTTTTTTTTATTTGTGAAGTATATAGAACTGCTATTAGCCATGACAAAAGTAAATTTACACCAAGGCATATAAGAATCAAGATTCCAGAAATTCAGACAAAGAACAGTATATTAAACAGAGAAAAGAAACAAATGACCTATAAAGGAAAGCTCATCAGAATCACAACAGAATTCTAAACACAAACTCTTCAGTCAAGCAGATCTTGGAGTGAAGTATTTCAAGTTCCAAAAGAAAACAATCTTCAGCACAGACTCATGTACCTTACAAAACTATCTTCCAAAATCAATGAAGAAATACAATGCTTTCATGACAAAGAACAGATAAAGAAATTCAAGACCACTGAACTATCTTTACAAAATGTCTGAAGGATATTTTAGAAAGAGACAATGATTCCAAGAGACCACAATTCCAAAAAAAATAAATAAATAAATAAAAAGAAGCCACCAATCAAGGCAGGTAATTGAACAGAGGGGAAATACGGGGAAGTAGCAACAAGAACACAATATAACAAAGATAAGCCAATACATATCGGTTATAACCATCAATGTAAATGGTCTCAATTCACCAATAAAAATAAACAGACTGACAGAATGGATCAAGGAACAATAAAAAATTGATGTATATAATTCTAGATTTTAGTAAGTACTAAATAATAATATGGGGTAAAGGAAAATAAAATTTATATGTATTGGAGCAGGGTTGACATTTTATTTAGGATATCTGGACAGGGCATATCTGACAGTGGATTTCTGAATCAAAAAGTGAAGGGACTAATCTACAAGTAAAATGTCTTGGATAAAATCACAAAAGGAAACATGCAGGGTACAAAAGCTTTGAAATTATAAAAATGTAGCATATTACAGGTAAAAGAAGAATCAAGTGTGTTTGAAGCAATGAAAAAGGAGAAAGAATAAAAAGGAGGTCAGAGAACTTGTAATAAAAGAGGGAGGATTGTCTCAACTTTGATCACAGTGAAGATTTCAAGTAAACACTGAGGGAAATGGAAACCAAAAGAATTATTAAAATATTTTAAAAATTATTTTGGCACAATTATTATGACAAGTACACAGTCAAGAAGATCAATTAAGATGCTATTGTAAATAGGCAAAAATGGTGGTTTTGACAGAATAGAAGCAATGGGAGTGACAAGGAATGTGTAAATTGTGGCTACTTTGAAGGTAAACTTTGCAGAAAGTGTTGATGACTAAATGCAGAATATGAAAACAAGAAAATTGTGAAGGATGATACCAAGACTTTTAGACAGAACAGCTTACATAACAGAGTTGGCTCTTAGTAGAACATAAAATATTTCTGGAAGCCCAGATTTGTTCAGGATTTCCACTGAAGAAATGGTAAGAATGAAATGCTAGATCATTGTGAAGACATGTCAAAAAAACCATCATGTATGTAAGTTTGAAATATAAAGGAAAAGTTCTGATTCTAGATATGTATTTGGGACTCATCTTCATGTACAGGATATATAATAAAAGAAATATGTATAAGGAATGATGAAAAATTACAGTGAATGTTTAAGGTTTTAAAAAAATACTCAGTACAGTAAAAAAACCATATTGCTAATAATTAAAGGCTAAATATGTTTGAAACAAAGTAGATATTTTGAGAGAGCTTAAAAACAACTTGTCTCTTACAAGAATTAAAAACAATTTTTATAGGGAATATAGGAGGGGGGTATTAAATCCAATAAGCAAACATGGGAGTAATTAGAGAGATGAGAAATAACTAGTTGAAAGACTGACCAGCTATAAGATTTATAGAAAAGAAAATTATCATACAAACAACAAAAAAATATTTCAGGAAAGGAATATGATACATTGAAGGGAGAAGTGACATTAGAACATTTTTTATGTTAAGTGGAAGAAAACATAGTATCCCTGAGACTCAAGGTAATGGTCCAGTAGATAAGGGGGAAAAGTGATAAAAATGAAATATAAAAGAATTGATGGAGCAATATTTTTAAGAATTTGACATAGAATGGTGTTTAAGACATGCAAAGCATTTATAGACAGTGCAGCTTTGGTTTTAGATATGTTCAAGAATGCTTCTTAAAATGAAAGAATGAAAATTATGTGATATAAATTCAAGTTGATAGATGTGATAATCAAAGTAATTATGAAGGTTTTCCTCTCATTGTTTCATTCATTTTACTGAGATGTGAGTCAGTGTTACTATCATCTAAACCAAAGATGGAAAAATTTAAAGAAAGAAAAATTATAAAAGAAACACGTAGAAAAGTCATGAAGAAGAATGAAGATTTTCCTGGATGTTTGAATATTAAAATATTGCTCACATTTCCCTACTTTATCAGGAAGATGCACCACTAAAATGAGACTATTAAACAAGAAAAGGAAAATAAATATCAAAAAGAGGTGAGAAGCAAAGGAACTCTTAAGGTACATCTCAGACTGTCCTTCTGAAGTAGGCTGAATGGAGTAGGACAAGACATGGCCCAAAAGAGAAGTTAACACACAAACAAACACAAAAAACTTACAAGCTTTTAGATATCCTATGCACTAAACTATTTCAATAGATAGCATCACTTCTGGCAGAGAATTGAAGAGAAAATCAGTAATGAATAACCAGAAGCTAACAAACTTGCACATATAATTTTGTCTATTATAGCTACTCTGCTGAAGAAAAGAGATTGAATCATTAGTACATAGCTCAACTACTACTTATATTCATATTATATATTTATATACTCCAAATATGGTAAATTGTAGTCATGGTTTACTTCTCAGTATTATTATAAAAAGAGAAAGCATTCTCAGGTTGGTAGCCAGCAAGCATGATGGTAATGTCTAAAAATTTAAGAAAAAGCTTGTTATATGAAATCTCACTAAAATATAATTAAACTGAGAAATAAAAGAAAAGTTATAGATAAAAGGGTTAAAATTACCTATAGGAGCAAGAATAAGTGTGTGTGAATTTGAGATATATTTTTCAAAACTGATTTTTTATTTTCTTTTGTTTGTATTTATTTATTTATTTATTTATTTATTTATTTATTTATTTTTGGTTTTTTGACATGCAGTATTGCTATGAAATGTAGGCAGGCCTTGAACTCAATATATAGTCCAGGCTGGCTTCAGACTCATGGCTATTAAACAAGAAAAGAAAACGCCTGAATGCTGGGACTACAGGTGTATGCCACCTCACCTGGACAAACCTGCTTGACTTTAAACAATTGAGCTAGCTTAGTTTGACTTTTTAATAAATATTTATAAGTAATATGTGGTCATTAAACAAATTAAGAACCTATTTACTTATACCAGTCATAATTCTTCAAAGGAAAACTCTCAGTAGTTATATTTGTTGATTTAAGTTTTTTTCTACTTAATATTTGAAATTATTATTGAAACAAAACTAATTATTTTAATCATTTCTTAATCAGGCCCATGTAAATTTCACTAATTCAATGCAAAATCTCTTTCATTTTATTTTTTCTTTTTAATTTTTAGTACATATTTGCAGCACATAATGATTGTGTTCCTCATGGGGATTTGGTACGTATATGGAACACACCTTAATTCTTTTTTCATCCTCTTCTCCCTGCTGTCTTCCTGCTCCCTTCATCTCTTCATTTGCTTTCATTTTGCAAAAGATTAATATTATTTCCCAATTTTCTATTATCTCTCTTTTATTTTGTTTTTCATTTATATTTTGGTTTTCTCATATAAGGCAAACCACATGATATTTAAACCTTTAAGTCTGACTTATTTCATTTAACATTATAATGTCAAGGTGAATCCTTTTTCCTAAAAATAGTAAGTTTACACTTTCATTTTAAGGCTTATATGTACCCTTTTAATTAATGGAAATATATTTTATTCATTCCTGTGATTAATTTCTTCCTGGGCATGATACTGGCAAAGAAACAGACCCGAGGATCAGTGGAATACATTAGAAGATGCAGAAGCAACTCCAGACATATTCAGCCACTTCAACTCTGACAAAGGAGCCAAGCACCCTTGCTGGAGGAAAGATAGTCACTTTAATAAATGGTTCTGGAAAAATTGGTTTTCAACTTGCCAAAGATTAAAACTAGACCTAGGGGAAGGGAATGGAATTAATAAGATTAATATGAGAAAATGAAAAAATTGAAACAATGTCTTCGTAAATAGGGAAGGATGGAGGGATTGAAGGGAAGGCAAGGGAATGGGGAAAAAATAAGAACCAAAAGAGATTATATAAAGGTGCAAATCTCCAGTGATGAATGTCATTATATTATATACCTAAAATGTACCAATAAAATTAATTTTTAAGAAAGAATTTTTTAAAATGATTCATGGAAAGAAAAAAAAACTAGACCTATATCTCTCACCATACACTAAACTAAAATTGAAATGGAACAAACATCTAAATATTAAAGCAGAAACATTAAATTGGCTGGAAGAGAGGTTAGGTAGAACTCTTGAATACACTGGTGTAGGAAAACATTTCATGGACAAAACCTCAGTGGCACTTGAACTAAAACAAAGAATGCACAACTGGAATCTCATCTTATTAAAAAGCTTCTGCATAGCAAGAGAAAACACCAACAGAGTGAAGAGACAACCCACAATTTTTAACACCTGTTCCTCAGACAAAGGTCTACTATCTAGAATATAAAAAGAACTTACACAGATCAGAACCCCCAAATTTAAAGACATTATCCAAAAATGGGCATCTGAAATGAACAGACATTTCCCAGACAAAGTAGAACCAGCAAACATAAAAAAATGTTCACCATCACTAGTCATTCAAGAGATGCAAATGAAAACAATGCTGGGATTCCACCCTACCTAAGAAAGAATGACTGCTATCAAGAAATCAACCAATGGGAGTCACATGACCACACCCTGCATGCAGGGTGAAGAAAACTGGAGGACAGAAAATTTTAGGTTCCAGTCTCCACCCATGGCACAGTGAGGAGCCAGTGTGCCTTGGAGCCCCTACTCTGTCCCGTGCTCTGCTTAGCTATGCAGGTGCCTGCAGGGCCAGTCCTTCTCCCCCCACCCC